>JFBX01000271.1:17006-41715 GCA_001563135.1 Colletotrichum simmondsii
CCAAGTCAAGAAATCTGACGATCGTTCGTTGGACGAGACCGAGACGATGTGGTCGGAGGGGATAAGAGTAAGAAGAGGGGAAGGCGAGCCTTGTATCGTCGAATGAGGTTATGGCGATGTGTGACGTTTGACCGACACACACGAGGGGCACTTGTTGCGAGATTGACAGGCAGGTGCGGAGGTAAAAGCAAGAAAAAGAGGCTCGGTGAACGATTCCTCTAGAATTTTCTTGCGATTGAGGAGGGGAATTCCGTTATGGAAGTTGGGAGTTTTTGATGGGGGATTTTCAAGTTTTTTTTTGAAGTTTTTTCTGATGGAAAAAGTGAGCGAGACAGAGAACAAGTACGAAGACGTACTCCTTGCCAGACCCTCTTTAGATGTGAAGGGGGTTGTTGATAGGGTTTGGTGTGGTTGGTAACGGAGAAAAGAAGAAGAGAGAGGAGAGATTTTTCAATGAATGTGGCTTTCGCGGGATGATTTTTTTTTTACTGGATCTGCCTACCTGCAGTGGAGGGTGGTGCCTTCCCACCACTCGATTTTGGCGCTCCTGCTCCTCATGCTGTGTGTCCCTCCTCGCCTTCCAGATTTTGTCGAGGGGAGGGGCAGCCCGCGCCAGGAGCAGGGCATGTGCCAGCAAAGTGGGGTACAAGCGATTCAAGTCCTGGTCATTCGGTCACTATCGCAAATAGTAGTAACAGCTCACTGATAACAGATAGGGACATCAGGCCAGCGTCGACACAAGTACGAGCGTTGAGGTAGCTGGTTTAGTGGAGAAACGTCAGAAATTTATGCGACCATTTCCGATTCAACGGCGAACCCTGTGACGAAAATACAAACAAAAAAAGAAGATTGCCGATCTGGAGGTATCTGGAGCACCTTTGTGGAAGAAACAAACAGGTTCAGGCATAATAAGGAGGAGTAATGCGAAACGCTACCTTGACTGACAGCCAGTCACGGCAGACAGAATCGATGAGAATGTCACCCTTGGCTGGCTCTCTCTCTTTCTGCGGTGTGCGACAAAACAACGTCAGGGACATTGCTCATTTCCAAAAAAGCAAGGGCGATTTCGCACCAAGAGCCGTGGCTGGAAACGTGGTACCTAAATGCGCTTGTCTGTGCCACAAATGCCCACGAAGAAAGCCGGCACTTCCATCAAATCGTTAGCTGCCGCCTTAGACACGAATCTGAGGACCCGAAGCTGAAGCACCTCAAAAATGTTGAAGCCCAAGACACGCGAGACGGTTTGAAGCACTCAGCCCCTCGCCCTCAGGCTGGAATGGAACTACCAACATACGGGCGCCGGGTTTCTTCTGCATATCTATACCAGTATAGCCCCAGAGCCTGTTAACCGTGGCCCATCTCCTCCTGGCTAATGCTTGGTGGCCTATCAAGAGAACAGACGATTATCAGAGCCCGGATGAATGCTCGTGCAACATGTTTGTAGTCTTGTATAGAGATATTCATGCGCGTAGAGTCCGTTGGGATCATCTTGATTTGACAAGAGTCTACCACCATACCTCTCCTGCGGGTTTTCCTGAGCAATGAACATCTTGGATGCTTTTCGCATTACTTTTCAGCCTTTCTACATCAGAGTACCTTCCTCATACGGGTTCACCTGGGCTGGCATCCTCACCGACATTTGCGCGAGTAAAGAGACGGCAATTCGAGTCAGCCGTGTCTTGAAAGCATAACACGGCCATGATAGACTTCCAGCTTCTGCGACAGCCGTATGTTGATGCTATTGAGTTTTAACAACTGTCTTGCCTCTTGTTGTGACCATTCGTCGTCGGGCCCATCCATCTTTAAAGATGTCATCAGATATGTCCACCATGATTATGGTCAACTAGCAGCAATTAGGTCAACGTCGGTTTGTGTGTTCCTCCCCGGATGGCAGGGTGCAAGGGGGCGGCGCTTGGACTCAACCGCCCCCATTCTCTTATCCAACGTAGGGTACGTTCCTGACCTTGCTGTCCCCGGGCCCCAGGACCCACCAGGCCACAAAGCTCGTGCCTGCTCGCGTCACATCGGAACCTTCCACAACCTGACGCTGGGACCAGCTCCAGCTTACCTCACCAAGCCAGGCACCTCGAGAGACTAAGGTAGACCCCACCAGAGCCGATGCCCAAGCCTGTGAATCCCCCTCCAGTGACAGTTCGATTACATACACCCCGTCCGAACGTGCTGAAGCTTCTGGAAGTCAACCGCGCTCGCGACTTTCTCACCCTCCACCTTCGCAGCTACTTGCACCTTGGTGGTTCTGTGAATCTCTTCTTGACATGGTACAACCTTACCATTTTCACTTCTTTCACTAGGCATCGTTTCTCCAAGGAAACATGTTTCCCACCTTCACGGGCAACTCCCGACGCCCCCGGAATGTGAACCTCAGTGGCCAGAACCTCAATCCCTTTGCCGCAACATCATGGACGCCTGCCGCAGGCTCAGGAGCCTCTAAGACCGTTTCCAACGCCCAAGCCGAACGCGCCCAGAGACAGCAGGACCGAGACAGGCTGAAAGCCTCCGAAAAGATTCAGAAAACATGGAGGGGCCACAGGGTTAGGAGGCGGGTTCGAGACTCTCGCCGGGACGCCTTTGATACTCTGTACTCGAGTACCTCGGTCCTTGGTACACAGCAGAGACTAGTGACGGCGTTGCCACTGCTGTTGACAACCTTCCAGACCCGACCCGACGATGTTGAACGCTTGGTGCTCTTTGCGAGAGAACTAAATACGACCAACCTCGAGTGCCTTGCCCCTAGCCACCTTCCTGCACCCAGACTGGCACGTCTTGTTCGGATACTTGTGGATGCTCTAGGCGAGCAAACAAAGAAATCGTTGGTATCCCTCTCCGAACAACGCTCAATGTCAACTAACGCTGCCTCTAGCAGTCAAAACAACGAGATCCGACTCTTTCTCAGCCTCCTAACGCACATTATAAGTGTTGCCCCCGATGCGCTTTCTAAATCGTTCAGACAGTACTATACAGCCCTGGCAGAGATATGTGGAGTACCGGAGCTGGATACGGCAGCTTTGGAGTCGACTTCGAAAGCTCTCCTCGTGCCGCTTCAAGCTGCATCCGCTGATGAGTATCTGGTGGCCGCTTACGAAGCATTTGCGCTGTTCTTCTTGATTCGTCATGACCTGTATCTTATCGAAGAGCACTCGAAAGTCATTTCCGAAAATCTCGAATCCGATCGACTCGCCTCAGCCATCAAAAGAATATATAGCGACGGACGGATACGCGGTGTTGAAAGGGAAGCCCAGCTTTGGCTTCTCGCACATTTCATTGGCTTATACCAAAGGGCGGGACCGAAGAGCCAGGGGCTTGAGCACCTAGACGCATTGCATATTCAACTTTCGAGCTTGTCCACAGAAATCAGCTTGCGACTATCTGTTCGAGTAACCGATCCGGCCTCGATGAATGTGGATTCTAGCAACCCTGATGAGTCGTTGATCCGCCCACTGCCTGCATACATCACCAATCAGCTCACATCCCTGGTCAACCGCGATGGAATTTCGGCGCTTTTGGCCGAGCTTACTACGTGAGTGAAGCCCTTTCCTACCCTCGAAAAGTCGCTTACATTATCCAGTAATTTTGGCTCTCAGTCCTCAAGCCATGAGTTCCAAAGCGCAAGCTTGCTGTCCGGGTACATTCTCACTCTTCTCCGTTGTTTTCCAAGTCAGGGCGATGATATCCGTATGCGCCTCTTCCTAGGAGACGTTAGCACGGGCTTGGGAAGTTTGCCGACAATCCAGTTTCTTTGGCAGGCTATGAGCCAGACCACCATTTCCAAGCAGATTTTGCAAAACTCGGCATCAGTACAAGTCCTGCTGCGCGATTACTTGTCAAAATCGTCAAAGTCAAGTGACTCGCATGAGCAAGAATGGAGACTTGTCCTTCTTTTCCTCGAGCTCTACATATTTATTCTTCGCTTGAGCGACGACGAAGACTTCTTCAGTGGTATCTTCCCTGACATAATCAAATCCGAGGGGCCAACGTCTCGTCTACGAGCATGCGGACTTTCTCTTAGCGAAGTAAAGAACTTGACCATCGTGCTCAAGCACCTAGCTTTCACGCTACACTACAACGCTGCGGATATTTTACAAGGCATTCAACATTCCGAGCCGATCTCGATGACGCAACTTGAGTCGTATTTTGGAAGCGGCAATAGTACCGCTAAGACTTCGAAGGAGGCCCGAAGCCAAGACCCAAGAGCCAACGCGGCTGATACTAGACTTGACCTCGGTAGCCTGCGTAGTATCGTAACTACGGCACTACGACTTTTGTACGAACGAGATTCTCGACGGCCATTTTTGCCCCGAGACCACTGGCTCATGACATCGAAATTTGATATGGAGGGGTTTGTCAGTGCTGTTGTCGCTGAACAAGAACGACAGAACGAAGTCTCCGACTCTAGTGACGACGAAGACGGCGAGGTTGACGAAGACGCGAATATGGGTGGGCTGCACAGCGGTATTATTCACACCGTAGCCGGACAGCGGGTATCACGACATGCACAAATTGAGAAGCTTCGGGCTCAACAACGCAAAGCACAGAGGGATCGTCTACTCGCCGTGATCGGGCCAAAATTGGAGATTCTGAGACACATGCCATTTGTCATTCCATTCGATACCCGTGTCCAGATTTTCCGCCAATTCGTCTATCTTGACAAACACAAGCGGAGGGAGGGCATGGATGCTGATCAGTGGAGAATGATGATGCTGCACAATCCTCTGCGTTCCCCCGGACGCGGTCCAGCTGGGCGACATCATGGCAAAATCAGAAGAGGCCAGGTGTTTAAGGATGCCTTTGAGCAATTCTATGAGCTTGGCGAAGGCCTCAAAGAACCTATACAGATCCAATTTGTCGACCAATTCGATACGGTCGAAGCTGGCATCGATGGTGGCGGAGTTACTAAAGAGTTCCTCACAAGCGTCACGACAGAAGCGTTCGGGCCAAGGGATGGCATTTCGCTTTTCACGGCCAACAGCAAGGGGCTCTTGTACCCCAACCCGACTGCAATGGACGAGCTCAGGCAGGTGTTGAAACGAGCTGGAGTTCCAGAACGCTCAGCCGAATGGCAAGACCAAGTCCAGAGTCTACTCCGCCAGTTCGAGTTCCTCGGCCGGATTGTAGGCAAATGCATGTACGAAGGGATTCTGGTTGACATTGCGTTTGCTGGCTTCTTCCTTCTGAAATGGATCTCGGGCCAGACCGGAGAGAACAGCTACAGGGGCAATGTGAACGACCTCAGGGACTTGGATGAGGAGTTGTACCAGGGCATGTTGCGCCTCAAGAACCATCACGGGAATGTTGCGGATTGGGCATTGGACTTCACGCTTAATGATCAGGTGTCTTTGCCAGGGGAACCTGTTCGCACTGTCACGCGGAATCTGATTCCGAATGGTGAGAATGTTACCGTCACCAACGATAACCGCCTCCTCTACATTTCCTACGTTGCCCGTCATCGCCTCGTTGCTCAACCTGCACAGCAAACGGCCGCGTTCCTTCGAGGTCTTCGCTCGATCATTGCCCCTGCGTGGCTTTCAATGTTCAATCAAAACGAGTTACAGCGTCTCGTGGGAGGCGACAGCTCCGAAATCGACATTGAAGATCTGCGTCAGAACACGGTCTACTCGGGCTTATACGAGATTGGAGATGACGGACTGGAGCACCCCACGGTCCAGCTGTTCTGGAAAGTCATGGCAAACTTCTCCGACCGGGAGCGACGAGACGTGCTCAAGTACGTTACGAGTACGCCACGAGCACCTTTGCTAGGCTTCTCGCAGCTCAGCCCGCGGTTCAGTATCAGGGATGGAGGAGAGGATCAGGAGAGACTACCCAGTACCAGCACCTGTGTCAACTTACTAAAGTTGCCGCGCTACAAGAACCAGGAGACTCTCAGACAGAAGCTGCTCTATGCGGTTTCCTCGGGAGCTGGCTTCGATCTCAGCTGAGCGAGCGGTAGCCTCGAAGAGTGTACTGGGCGGGCATTCATGACGTTATGACGTGAGGATAGAGCAGATCACTAGTGTTCAAAAATGCAAATGTATTATTTTACTGCACCGCGAAAAGGCCTGTAGGTTTGTGGCTAACGATGCGAAGATGCTATCACGTGGCATAGAGTCTTGGTCTGCAGATGGCAGTGGGTGTGATTTCAAACCCTGAGTGGGCATTTTCCTTGCATATCTACTATACTTGCACTATGTAGGGGTAACATTGCCAGCGGTCATTACCCCAAAGATATGTATAGAACATCATGAGTACTATATGCCATATGTAGCAACATTTCGACCGCTCTACTGATAACTTCTCTCAAGAAGATGCGGCTTCCTCTCTCTCAGATCCAGCATCATCTGTCCAAAGAGACCATTCGCCCATGCGAACCTACAGATACCTCGTTAGCAAAATCCCAGTCCACTATCAGGGGAGGGTGAGGGAGCGTAAGCGCAGCGTTGTTGCCACGAGATTTTTGTAGCAAAAGAAAAGAAAAAAAAAAAACACAAAAACACAAATAACGTACCATGATCTAGTCCACTTGGAAGCGTCGTGACTATTCACTGACTCGTGAATGAGACCTAGACGATCGGTGGAGGCGACGAGCTGGCGCAGACCGCCGGCGATCTCGTCGTCGTCGTCCGAGGTCATGAGCTGGGCGATGAGGGCCATGGGCCAGGCGTTTCCCGGGCCGATGTGGGGGCCGCCGGTGGCGTTGAGGACGGGCCCGCGCATCTGGTAGGGGTTCGAGGTGGAGAGGACGAAGCGGCGGGTGTTTTGGTAGATTGGGTCTGAGGCGGAGAGGTAGCCGTAGTGAGGGGCTGAGAGGAGGGAGGGGATGTTGGCGTCGTCCTGAGATCGTGTTAGATGACGAAGGGGAAAGATAGATGGAAAGGTGTGTAAGTGTGGTTGGGAAGAAAGAAGAGGGACGAACCATGATGTTGTGGCTACCGAAGCCGTCGACTTCGTACGAGTAAATCTCGCCAAACTTGGGGTGCGTCGTCTTCCCGTGCGCCTCGATGCCCTCACGGACGACTTTAGCCGACTCCCTCATGCGCTCGGCGAGGCTGGCGTCGATGCCGTCCATGATCTCGGCGCACGAGTTGAGGTAGCGCGCGAACATCATGTTGGCCGGGACGAAGAGCTGGTAGATGCAGCTGTCGTCGCTGGGGCGGAAGAAGCTGCGGACCATTCCCGTGCCGGCCTGGGTCGGGGCGCCGTTGCCGCTGTTGGATAAGGTCTCGGAGGCGGAGACGGAGCGGCGCTCAAAGAGGGCCGGGGACGGGTTGAGGGTGCCGTCTGCGGCGTAGGTTCCAGTGCGGAGGGCGTCTGTGGTGTTGAGGAGGACGGCGACGGCTTTGGACCAGTTGAAGCGGGCGAAGAAGTCCTTGTCTGCCGTGGCGGCGTGGTAGTCGTGGGAGAGTTGGAGGAAGGCGGCGAGGGAGTCTAGCTCGTATCTTGATGTGACGTGTTAGTTGGACGGGGTTTCGAGGGTCTGAGGGACGGGATGGGACTGGAAGGGGGGTATCTACGTACTTGCACTCGAAGAAGGAGTAGGTCGGGTACTGGGGGTAGATGTGATCTGACGCGCCGCCGGCCTCGTTGTCTGTGGGGGCTATTTCGGATTCCGCTGGTGGTTGGAAGGCATTGCAGTGAGGCGCGAAGCGGACGTAGCGAGCTTGGAGGTTAATTGCGCCGCGGTACAGAGCCGCGAGGGAACCGGCCGAGGAGTTGCGTGTAAGTAGAGAGCGGTAGCTCTGCAACTGGTTACTGCTGTCCCGGAGCCACTCGGCGTTGATGTCGCCGGTGATGATGAAGCTGAGCTCCTCGTCTGCATTGTCTTCGGCAGCACCGGTCCAAGCGACGGTAGTGTCAAGAGTATTCGGGAACGCGTTCTCGAAGAGACGATAGAGGTCCGGATCTTTGACGAGAGCCTTCATCTCGGTGATGGTTTTCTCGACCTCGGGATAACTGGCCGTGCGGCATTCTGGCGGGGGACGCTGGTAGGCTAGCTTATGGACGCCTTCTGAGAAGGGCTCGTGAAGCGTTGCCGCGTAGTCGGTGAAGTGAGGACAGTTGGGTCTGAGATTAGCTGCCGCCAGGCCGGCGAAGGCGAGGCCGTATAAGAGGGCCATGATGACTATGGAAAGGTGTTTTCCCAATGAGGTTGCGGTCACGACCGCCGGACGTCGCGATGCCTGGCCCTCGGCGGACAGGGCGTCATTATAAGAAGAGCCGGAGAGGGGTTGGTCAAGTGCCTGTCCGGGTCCTCATGTTCCTCTGATCCCAAGGATGAACTACAGTTCGCGTGACCTTGGATGATGAGCGGGGGAAATGATCAAGATGCGGGGGAGGAAACGTTGTATATGGAGACTAATAAGAGAACGTTGTCGTATTGCAGGAGGAAATGATGTCGTTTTGCTTATTAGTGTGCCCACCGCAAGTCTGCCAGTACGTCAAAGTGGGGGACGTGAACGGGAAAAAGACCAGGACGAAGAAGATATTCCGGGTGAGGTGGGGAGGTTGAAGAACGAACCAACACGCAAGTCTGTGGAAGAGAGTCCACGGGCTTCCACGACGTTTTAGCATCGGGCAGCCCAGACTGTCGACGAAGCTCAGGCCACGAATTGTGTTTTGAATGCGCCGACGAGCTTCAACAAGACAGTGGGAATAGATAGGCATGGTCGGTATGAGCTCGCTCTCAAACGCTGCTGGGACCCTGACGCTTCTTGACAGACAAGGGTTGTCCCCGACTCAAGCTTCCAGAATAGCCGGTGGGAGGGGTCAAGAATGAATCGAGGCAGTTGGAGCCAGGATGGCAGGATGGAGGAACAGGGTTCTCCGCCTTCATGCAGCCGCTGGATCTCCAGCTAAGAGACGGTAACGTTAGCCCAACGGCAGCCACTCGGCGCCGTGCATTGTGGTGGTGGTGAGCAGGCAGGTATCCTCCGATGAAGGAAGACGCAGTATGCATTGTATGAGATGGAGGGGTAGGGGAGAGAGGTCCACCGCGCTGTCGGACCGGATTGCTCGAACAAAAGCTGCTGCGAAGACAGGTTCCAGAAGCTTTCTGTTGATGTATCTTGGGTTGCAGCGTTGAGCTACAATCACAATGTGCTCGTGGTGGAACTGAGCGCGGAGAAGAGTCCGCTTGGACTTTCCACTGGAAACCAGAGCCAAGTCGGGATGATCTATGCTCGGCTTCTGAGGTCGTCGCAGGATATGTGACGAGGCCAGCAAATGAGAAACTTTGCGCTATAATGGACCTTACCATTACAGAAAATCGGACTACGTCGTGGACCACGGAGCGTCAGTGTGAGAATGAAGGCATCCTAATGAAGAGAGTAGAGGAAGAAAATGATCAAAAGAAACGGTGTGTTGTGGAAGGGGCCAATTCGGAGCACGTGGCTCTTTGTTGGAGACGGAGTCACAGAGTGTTCTACCTTACCTACCACAGTACACCAGGGGAAGTATTTCTGGCGGTGCTTCTGTGAGAAATGGCTGGTGGACGGCTGACTCGGCGACTCGGCACAAACTGCACTAACATTTAACCTTATTTGTGACGACCGGGTTGGTAATTCAAGCAGCTCAAGGCAAGGTTACTGCAATGCGGCCTCCATCACTGATCAGGCTCTGCAGCTGTGCTACCTCAGCCCGTCAGCCCGTCAGACCTGCTTGATTTGGCGTCGCTTCATCCTGCAGACACGACATGGCACGCTATTCGGGCCAGATCTCGACACCTGCCTTACAGAACCTATTTCCCCTCAGCCCTAGCCACACTAGGACTTTGGAGCAGAGATTCCGCTACCCAAATGGGTGCCAAGCTTGTATCCCCAGGCAATAGGTATCGCCATCTCGGAAAAGGGCCGGCCAGCTGCAGATGATCCATCACGTCAATTGGTGGCCCAGCTACTCTACTGCGTACTGGCGTCGACAAGGTTACCGTTTTGGGCTGGTGGCTCCAGAGCGAGACACTTCAGGAGGCGGAAAGACATGGAGTAATACGGTATTCGTAGGGGAAGAAAAAAATAGAACCCTTGTTTGACCCCATCCATCCATCCCATCGGGTGAAATGCCATGGACAAAACTAAGTAGCGGAGGCTTCTTAAACAAGGACTGCCTGCCCACATGTCTCTCAACATGTGTCCTGTTACCCCTTCCGCGGCATGTGCCTTGAAGCTTCGAGCTTAACCATTCGAAATCTCATCATTATCGTTCGCACTTGCTGCATGAATCCGCTTTGAACCAAAGGGACGGAGCGAAGCACGAGCTGCCGAGACTTGCCTGACTTCTGACTTCAGCTGAAGTTGGAATTGTTGTCCACTTCGTCGGTCGTCACTTTCCGAACCGAGTTGCACCGCACACCAAGGAATGCCATCCATCCCTACCAAGCTCCAACCAGCTGTCCGTACCTACGTCAGGCCAGAGGCACTCGACTATCCCCTTGGTCTACCTTTAGGAACCGTCTCCACTTGGTTTGCAGCTCTGACTTCTTCATCGTCAACTTCCAACTTCCACCACTTTTATCAATAATTACAATTCTTTCGGTGTGGTGTGATCCGGGCAGTCCTCACCGACATGCACTAACTCATCGCCAGATTTTTGTTGAGATCACATCCCCATGACCGCATAAGCAAATCAATCACTTCGGCGAGCTAGTCTTCGTCCGGCCCTGGAGGCACTCTGATGGGCAGAAGTTCTGTTCAACTATTTCAACTCTTGATTCAAGGGTATCTGGTGGCCGCTGGTCATTAGTCGAACGGCGACCTTTGACTCCAGTCCAAGATGGCCCTCCTCGTCCCAGCCATCGGTCTGTCCCGACCTGTTCGACTGGCGGTATTCGCTGCTGTTGTCATCTGTCTGGTCCTATGGTGGCCTCTCTCCGGAACACGAGGCTTCATCAACCTAATCAGCACCAAGTCCGATTTCAGAGCACAGCGAGCCGTACTGAGATACGTCGATCCATTAATCGGAACCACCAACGGAGGTCAGTCGGGTTGCCTAATATACTCTGGTAAACATCTGACCAAACCTTAGGCCATGTTTTTCCTGGTGCATCATTACCGTATGGTGAGTGATACGGCATCTTTGATCACGGCGCACAACTTTCTCTGACATATCCACTAGGAATGGCCAAAGCCTGTGCAGATACGGACTCCAGAGCCGAGAATGCGGCTGGCTGGGTATCTGACAACTCCAAAATTACCGGCTTCTCTCATTTTCATGACTCTGGTAAGTCATCACAACTTCTCTTCATCTGATCACAACACTGATGAATCTAAACAGGAACCGGAGGTGTAAGAATCACCCCCATTCTATCGGCCCAACTCTATGCTGTCTTACTTACCTTCGAACAGTCACCTTCTCTAGGCAATTTCCCTCTGTTCCCTCATCCAGGATGCCCCAATGATGATTACATGGCCTGCAACTTCACAACAGAATCACGAAGCCTCTGGCGCGTAAATAACTCTGTCGTGGCTCGTCCAGGCTACTTTGCTGTCAATATTTCCAATACTGTTGGCGCCGAGATGACAGCCGGGGAGCGGACAACTCTCTTCCGCTTCAACTTCTCACCAAACGATACCGTATCTTACGAAAACGCAGCGGACCTTAACACGGTTGAAGTCGTGAGTAGCCCATTAATTCTCATTGACCTCACGGACATTGCCCAGAGCAGATCGAGCGGGGGCATTCAAGTGTACGAGTCTGGCCGCGTCGTTGGCGACGGCACCTTCAGACCCTCTTTCGGTCAAGGCAGCTACAGAGCATTTTTCTGCGCCGACTTCCAGGGCGCCCCTATTCGGAAATCCGGCGTCTTCGAGGGGGACAACCCGCGCGTGACAGACAAATATCTAGCCGAGTTCACGCGTGGTATTCACAACCCTACCGGCGCCGCTGGCGCATGGCTGCAATTTGAGCGTCCCACAAACAACCAGATTCTTGCCAGAGTCGGCCTGTCTTTCATCTCTGTCAACAAAGCTTGCGAGAATGCTGAGAGAGATGTTCCCAAATTCGACTTTGACGGCACTGTGCGTGCTGCGGAATTGACTTGGGCCGACAAGCTCTCAACAGTGGATGTCAGCACAGAAGGCGTCAGTGAAGACATGAAGATCGTATTCTGGTCTGGTCTGTACCGGAGCCTGCTGTCACCGCAAAACTACACTGGCGAAAACCCGTTGTGGGAGTCGTCCGAACCGTACTTTGACTCGTTCTACTGCATCTGGGACTCGTTTCGAGCACAGCATCCACTCCTGACCATCATAGACCCAGAAGCTCAAACGCAGATGGTACGAACACTGCTGGATATCTTCAGATTTGTCGGTAAGCTTCCGGACTGCAGAATGTCTTTCTGCAAGGGATTTAGCCAAGGAGGATCGAACGCGGATATCGTGATCGCAGACGCATACTTAAAGAACATAACCAATGGGGTTGACTGGAAGACCGCATATGAGGCTGTGGTCTCTGATGCCGAAGGTATGTGATTGGGATTCCTACAACGAAACAGTCTTTGACATGAATTCTGCAGTGGCCCCGCAGCACTATGGCGTCGAAGGCCGCGGCAATCTGCAAAGCTGGTTTGGTCTGGGATACATCGCACAGGATCATATGGACAAAGTATCGACCGGACCACACAGCAGGTCTATTTCTCGTACCGTTGAGTACGCGTACGACGATTTCTGCATCGCCGAGATGGCCGAGGGACTCGGCCACAAAGAAGATTTTGAGAAATACATGCAGCGCAGCGCAAACTGGCAGAACCTCTGGAATCCGGCCCAAGAGGACATCATTCAAGACAAGGACAAGAAGGAGATCGAGAGGACGAAGTACACGGGATTCCTGATGCCGAAGTTGATGAATGGCTCGTTTACGTACCAGAACACGCGTGTCTGTTCGCCCAATACCGAACAGCATCTCTGCTACTTCGACACTGCCCAGGCGACATACGAGGGCTCACCCTGGCTGTACTCGTTCTTCGCACCGCAGGATATGGCAACTTTGATCAAGCTGATGGGAGGTCGGGATGCGTTTGTCGACAGGCTCGAATACTACCACAGCGGCAACATTGTCTACATGGGCAACGAACAGGCGTTCCTTACAGTGTTCCAATTCCATTATGCGGGTAGACCCGGCCTCAGCTCGCGCACCACACGGAGCTACATTCCTTCGCAGTTCAATGCCACGATCAACGGCATCCCTGGCAATGATGACTGTGCAATGGGCGCTTTCAGTGCGCTTGCCATGATGGGGTTCTTCCCCGTCGCGGGGCAGGACGTGTACCTCGTCATCCCGCCATTCTTCCCCGAGGTGCGGCTTAAGAGCCGGGGTCCTAAGCCCGCTGTTATCCGAAAAATCGCAAAGGATGACAAAGAACTTGCCGAGGGTATCTACATTCAGAGCGCCACTCTCAACGGAAAACCATACACGAAGAATTGGATAAACCACGAGTTCTTCTACCACGGCGGTGTGTTGGAGCTGACCGTCGGCACGAAGGAGAGTGATTGGGGCACCAGAGAGGAAGATGTGCCTCCCAGCTATGCAGCGACACCAAAGACAATAGCGCCAACTCGAACCCAAGGTTGAAAAGTAGCGAGCGCTTGAAGGTGTATAAACAAAACAACAGCGTCAATAGAGTCTTGTGAGCATGGCCTGACTGTGCCAATTAATTATATAAAATTGTATAGAGTAAATGCACCCACAAATGTCTTGTCCTCAACTTTTCAATTACTAGTGTTCAACAGTCTGTGTTCGGCCAAAATGAAGGCTACGCCGACGGCAACAGCTGCCCCTGCAGCCGAAACGACATCGGAGGGACCCAGCTCACATTTGAAATTTGCAGACGATGATTGGACGGTTGCAGCACGGCGCCCCAGACGTTAAACTCTTTGCAGTGTCCGACGGTTACTCGACCTGATTGAAGTCACTCGGCTTCTCCCGGCCATTGATACGCAGGTACCTTTCAGCTGTAAAAAGAGCCTTCAAGGATACCGAGGGTCTACCTGATGGTTGAGCTACAGATGGCTGCGTAATGCAGGTACTGACCGAGTCCAAACACCACCGACCGGTTTCTCTCGGCTATCACCATCCATAGGAAACCACAGGGCCCGAGCTGGTGGGCGGCAAGTTACAAGCATCTTGACCACCCCTCGCATTACGTATTAGAGACGGGGGGAGGGAACGAAGCTCGTCAAGATCCCCCAGTGTGCCGTCTACTGTTAATGAAAAGGATCCGCCGCCGTTTTTTTCTTGTTTCTCCAGGTTCCGCTGCTAGACTGTAAACCGCACCACTGCCCAATTGACGAACCACAAGGTGACTCGATCGAGTGAGAGGAACACCAATTGCGCCCGCGTCACTAGCTTTCCCTCGGCTTCCCTCTCTCTCAAAGCGCACGAGGGAAACGAACGGAGCGAAAACACGCCCACGCCGACTTGGACGTTCCTTGCCGTAGTCCGGTTCACTAGAAAGGGACAATCCCGATTCACGACACGATCAACTACAGCATACACATACGCTTGCACACATAATTCCGCAGCCAAAATGAATACCTCGGCATCACCTCTCGCGAGGAGTCTTCAGCGCAGCACGCGCAATCTCTCAAGGTGTCGATTCCGGGCTACACGTCCCGCTCAAGCAGGACTCGCCACTACGGCTACCACCAGCTCAACAACCCAGTCAAGAAGCGCGACTGGCAGGATATCTTCTACACGAGGCTCTGCGGGCGTCACGATCTTCAAGCCTCTTGGCGCACGCACTTTCACGACGAGTAGGACACGACGAAGCAATGAGGACGACGAATTCGATCCGGCAACGATTGAGCGTGAAGCAGATGAGGTCGATGTTGTCATTGTAGGCGGCGGTACGGAACCATTTCATCCCCCAGCGCCCCCGTGCTATGTGCTTTGTGCCTAGATTGCAATCGAGCTGACAATGCCTTCGACGCTCCAGGCCCCGCCGGGCTCAGCGCCGCGATCCGACTCAAGCAGCTCGCCAACGAAGCCGGAAACGAAGACTTCCGCGTCCTCCTCCTCGAAAAGGCCGGCGAGATGGGCGCCCACATCCTCTCCGGCGCCGTCATCCAGCCCACGGCCATTAACGAGCTCATCCCGGACTGGCTGTCCGAGGACAACCCGGACCGCTTCGAGTACGCCACGCCCGCCGGCGGCGACCGCATGCGCTTCCTCACAAAGTCGGCCGCGATCCCCTTACCGACCCCGCCGCAGATGCACAACGACGGGAACTACATTGTCTCGCTCAACCAGTTCACAAAGTGGCTGGGCGACCGCGCCGAGGAGCTCGGCGTCGAGGTGTACCCTGGTTTCGCCGCCTCCGAGGTGCTCTACAACGAGGTCGACGGCAGCGTAAAGGGCGTCGCGACAAACGATCTCGGTATCGGCCGCGACGGGAAGCCAAAGGACGCCTTTGAGCGCGGTATGGAGTTCCACGCGCGCTGCACGCTCTTCGCCGAGGGATGCCACGGCAGCCTGAGCAAGCAGGTCATTAAGAAGTTTGACCTGCGCCGCGAGAGCCAGCACCAGACGTACGCGCTGGGAATCAAGGAGGTGTGGGAGGTGCAGCCGGAAAAGTTCCAAAAGGGGTCCATCACGCACTCCATGGGCTATCCGCTGTCCAAGGACCTGTACGGCGGCGGCTGGATGTACCACTTTGGTGACAACCTGGTGAGCATCGGCCTCGTCGTCGCGCTCGACTACGAGAACCCCTGGGTCTCGCCCTACGGCGAGTTCCAGAAGATGAAGCACCACCCCATGTACAAGGAGGTCCTCGAGGGCGGCAAGTGCCTCACGTACGGCGCGCGTGCGCTGATTGAGGGCGGGTTCCAGTCGATCCCCAAGTGCGCGTTCCCCGGCGGCGCGCTGATTGGCGACTCGGCTGGATTCGTGAACCTGCCCAAGATCAAGGGCACACACAACGCCATGAAGTCGGGCATGCTCGCCGCCGAGGCCGCCTTCAACGCACTCTCCTCGTCGTCCGGCAGCAGCGCGGTAGCGGAGGAGGGAGAGGGAGAGGACGCCGAGGAGAAGCCGCGCGACACCGTCTTCCTGTATGACTACGAAGACAAGCTCCGCGAATCCTCCATCTGGAAAGAACTCAAAGAAGTCCGCAACTTCCGCCCCTCATTCCACACCCCGCTCGGCCTGTACGGCGGCATCGCCTACTCCGGCCTCGAGGCGTACGTCCTGAAAGGCCGCGTCCCCTGGACGCTGAAGCACAAGACGCCGGACCACGCGGCGACGGGCAGCGCGGACAAGTTCCCCAAGATCGAGTACGCCAAGCCGGACGGCAAGATCTCGTTTGACATCCTCACGAGCGTCAGTCGCACGGGCACGAACCACGAGGAGGACCAGCCGGTGCACCTGCAGGTGAAGGACTGGGAGAAGCACACGCGGGAGACGTGGCCCAAATTCAAGGGCGTCGAGAACAGGTTCTGTCCGGCGGGCGTGTATGAGTATGTCGAGGACGAGACCAAGGAGCTTGGGGTGCGGTTCCAGATTAACGCGCAAAAGTACGTTTCCCCCCCTTCATTGCCCTGCTACCACGAAAGGACATTTTACTGACATTTCTGTCTACAGCTGCATCCACTGCAAGACGTGCGATATCAAGGCGCCGAACCAGGATATCAACTGGCAGGTCCCGCAGGGCGGCGAGGGTCCCAAGTACTACATGTCATGAGACGCCTTTTTGTATATCCAGCAGCATCATGGCTGGGGAGTATCTACTACGGGATAGAAAAATCATTTTTTCTTCTCTCGTCCAATCTAGACAAAAGCCGTCACATCTTCTTTCTCCCATCTGATCAAACCGAGGAATATAGGAGGGGTATATCCATGTGATAGTACTCAAGATGGAATAGGTAGGAGTTATGCAAGGGGTGCGAAGAGTATGGGCTTTGAACATATAGAGGCCTCTTCCCGAATACAATACCGGTGTCAATGGGGATTTGTGTTACCGCACGTAGGGAGCAGGTTGTATCCGTAGTCGGAATATCCGGGTCCAAAATGAGTAAAAGGCAGAATATCATGACAAAGAAATTATCGAAGTTTGCCATGTGACTGCGCAGAGACCGTCTAACGTTCCCAGCAGCAGCAGCAGCAGCAGCAATAACTGACCACGCAGTACGGATATCCTTTTCGGTCCGCATCGGCAAAGAGGGATACAACGATACCCTTACTCGCCAAGTCAAGTTTGTACATATGAATGACGACACAGGCGATTGTTCCCGCCTAGGCTGGGCTGGCAAGCTGGCCCCGACTTGGAGCGTGTATGTGTGCCAGTGTGTATGTGTCCAGTGTGTGCCCAGTGTGTGACATATCAGACGAATGCCCAACACGTCCCTTGCCTGCATTGACGTCGAAGTTCTGGAAAGACAAGGACCGCGAAGAAGGCAAGGGGTCCCTACTGTCGCGACGTCGTTTGCGTTCAACTCGTGATGGACGATGGAGGGTATGGAAGGATAAAGATAACATGTACTTCCCGCACGTGAGAAGCGGAAAGGTGGAGGGAGAGATGGAGGGGCCTTTGCTGAATCAAGTCGACACATACATCGCGCGCGAGAGAGAGAGAGAGAGTCCCTGCAGGAAAAAATAACATTTTCTTCCAGGTCGTGCTCAAGTTGCGACTGTGCGGAGTGGCACCCGATCGGAGGTAGACCCCGACTCGGGCGGAATGCGGGAATGGGGAGGGGGGCCAGGTGGGAGGGGGTGGGAAGGGAACGACGTCGGAGACAACCCAAGGGTGTGATGCGAACTTGCGAGACACTTGTGGTTCATGAACTCCATGCGTTGGGCGAGGCTGGAACGGGGGAGGAGGGGAGGGGAGGCCCACGACTTTTTTTTTTGCTACGGGACACATTGCAAATATGTAAAGAATGCGGGCTCAGTGCCCGTCTCAGTGGCTGGAGTGCAGCCTTCCAAGTCGGACAAGCGTTCTTTTAGAATCTTTATTTTGAATCTCGGTCTGATGGCGTGCTTTGCGTGCCAGTGGATTGAGTCGTGTAGCTAGCTCTTTGGGTTTTGTTTGGTTTCTTACGTTTAGTTAAGAACTCTAGGTCTGTTGCTGTGCTCTGCACGCTGCCCAAAGCGAGGAGAATTGGCAGTGCGATGGGCAGCCAAACCTTGGGCGTCGCGATGGAGGCAGAAATAGGATAGATACGGTGACAGTCTCAGGGAGTGGTGGTGGTGCCAAGTTCGAGGGTGAGGGTGAGCCACCTCCATGTTCCAACGAGGCTGTCGGACTTACAAAGTACGAGTTTGATGTTTGAAGTTGCATGAGTCGCAGTGCAGATGGAGCTTTGGCAGGGCCCGCAAGGCCGAGATGCGGCCTTAAAACCGTCTAGAAAAGCAAGCACCTGGCAAGCAGCGCCAGCAAGCAGCAGCTGTAAGCACGAGGTTGGGGTGTGAAAGAAAAAAGGAAAAACCTTGGCCTGAGGTTTGGGGCAATGGGGCTCACACATGCATGAGTCGCGAGGGCAAAGCCGAAGACGTGGGCAAAGTACCTTGACTTGGGAATGGATCCAGAGGTACTTCCACGTGCACGGACCATTGCCCACAGTCTCGCGATAGACCTGGTACCCGATACCTTGTTGTAAGATTGCAATAAAATTTGCATCTGTGATATTGCTGCAAGCGCCCTTTCTCTGCATCCATGGCGAAGCAACGCCCAGCCATGCTTGGGCTAGAGCGACGTCAAGCGGACACAAAAGGTCGAGTTGAAGAGGTGCTGGTTGCTGGTGAGCGGACTTACATGATGTTCAGGTCTCTTTGGGGAAACACAAGCCGCAAAAGGACCTTCTTTGATGGATGTCGACAGAGTTTTTCGTCGGGCGAAAGTTCGGGTTCCAGAGATATACTGCGTAGAGTCCCCAGTGATGGGCCGCGGCGTGGCAAGGCTCGCGTACCCAGTACCTTGACGCGCCAGTCTTGTTGCGGGGGCCTGGTGGGAGGAGTACGCAGTAGGAGGCGAGCGACAAACACGCACCATTGATCAGACTGGCAGACCCAGCCCTTTTTCTCAATGCTCTTACCCCTTCTCCCGTATCCCTCCTTACCAATGGCTGGCCACTGGCCGATTGGAGCCGGTCTGAAGTCAATGACTCACACGTCGCAAGCCGTCTGTTTGCTGCCGCGGCCCATAAATTCCTGCCAACAGACCGCGAATGCCCGAAAGCAGTGCAGGCGCCATGGAAAATAGCTGCCGTTTTCGCGTTCCTGCCTGGTGGTCATGACGGTCCCTTTTGTTCCTTGTTGTTCGGTCCCCGCGTTTGTGTCGTGTCCTCGCGTCCGGGCGACATGCCGACAACGTGGTCTGGTGACCCTTCTGACAGGTTTGACGGAGAGGCCGTTCGCTCCTGTTGCTGTTCTTGCCGCTGCCGCCGCTTTGCACTGACAGAGCTCGTGTCGGAGGTGATCGTCAGTGAGGCCATCAAAGTAGGGGGCAGGCTCAGCGTTTCAGAGCGCTAGCGTGTGGTAGGAGACTGAGAAGAGAGGGTTGGAAGAGGGAAAGAAAACCCTTGGGTTGCTGGGACGAGAGGATTGGAAAAAATCATAAAAAGGGGGGAGGGGAGGGGCAGGTCAGAAAGGGGTGAGGATGGAAGGGGGGCCCAGTCGGTGTCAATCCAGACCAACACCCCCCAGTGGTTGGACTCTGGACTCCTGGAGTCGTGGTGGGTGTGCTGCAGCTGCCAAAGAAACTGACTGACGCGGCGCTGAGGAGCCTGTTGGAGCCTGCCTAGCTTATGTTGCTTGGGCTTGCCTGGGACAGACCAGTATCCGTACGGAGTATTCTGACTATGGCTAGTCGCGAGAGAGACAGACAGACAGACAGCTAGACGGGCCTGGCACTGGCACTGGCAGACTGGGAAGAAGGAGGAAGAAGCGAGCGGAATGGCGGAATGGGTCGGCAGGTCGTTGGGTTATGGATAGCGTTTGTGGTAGCGGCACCCGTACGAGGTAGCGCCGCCAGTGGGATTTTGCATTTGGTTGGCGTCCAGATGGTCTTGACACGGCCCACGGCCTATTACCCGGCTGGATTTTTGGAGGGTTTTGGGCTGAGCTGTCGCGGGATGCTGTGCGGTATCCGTAGTCCATACTCTGTACTGCGCGGTATGAACAAACGAATACGCGCCATTCGTTCCGAATCCTCTGTTTGAGCGCATGGCTAGAGCGAATGAGATTGTCGTCATGCTCCTGTCAGATGTGGTTGGTTTCGCCGTCATGTCAGTCTTGATACTGTTGCTGCTGAATGCTGACCCGTCGCGTCGTGATGCTGTGGCGAGCAGTCCTGGATAGAGTGTCGCATTCTGACAAGTGTGTGAAAGCCGTGTCCGTGTAGGTCAAGGTCGCAGTTTGCCCACAGGTCCGAAATGAAAGCGAGGAAGAAAACAGTGCTTGCGATCGGAGTGGATGATCATGCCGGGTTGCGTTGACGGAAAAACGAGGGAGGACCGACTGGAAAAAGTGTGGCCATCAAGGATGGGCCAGGAAGGTAAGCGAGTCGAGTCACAGCTGGCAGGGGGCAACGATAAAAAGAAAGGAAAAAAAAAAAAAAAGATCAAATACGGATAGAAGGCAGGAAAGCAGGCTCCGGGGCAACAGAGCACAAGACAAAAAAAAAAAAGAGGATGGCAGCTGATGATGACATAGGTGGGATCCATCAGGGAGGGCATCTCAGCCTCTGTGGTCAAGGGACGTCCAAGAGCTGGTCAGTGGCAGGTTTGGCAGCTGTGAGAAGGGCGCGCCAGAGGCAAGTGAGAGGCAAAGCAACGCAAGGAGAGGCAAAGATTCAATCAAGAAAAGACTGGTAGGCGTGGAATTGGAAGGGTAAGCACTGGCCAGAATGCATTGTCGCAAAAAAAAGAAGAGAGCGACTTGGTTGAAAATCAATGGATTTCACAATGCAAAGTACAGAGACCTTGGACGCGGTGCTGCGATACTTCAGGGGCTGGGGTGGTCACAGCAGGGGTACATGGGGACAGAAAGGAGATAAAATGAAGATTTTCCAAGGTGCTGATTGGGTGCATGCCCTTAGCGTGGCCGCTAAGCACAAGCAATGTCAAGCAGGACCAACCGCCACGGCGCACTGGCTGCCTGGGGCCCCTGGGTTGTGCGGCAGGGGGGTGTCGTTGGGGCGACTGCTCAGGTAGGCCATGGCCAAAATTATAAAGAGGCAGGCCTCCCTCCAACCCGCTTGTTTCGCAATTCTTGCGCGGAAGCTCCGACCGACGGCCTTGCGTAGTCATCCATTCACGTTCGGCCTTTCTAATTTTCCTTCTCCACCCCCACTCAATCCATCCCCAACCCTCCAATCACGACTCAGAGATACGATTTCGCATCGTCCTTGTCGTCATCGTCATCGCAACATCCACAAGTCCGATATCCCACGATAGACACATCTGCTGTCATCAACCTACACTCTACTTCCTCGCGATCCTTCTGGACTACAAAGCTCGCTGTCGCGACTCTTGTTTCCACATCTCGGAAGTCGACTTTTACTCTCTCTTCCTCTACCTATTAACCAACCGACGAACCCGTCAACCCTCAGAACCCCCAGGCGGTATACCTTCTTAACTGAAAGTGTACCCCCCGGACCTCGTACTCTGAGACGAGAAAAGAACTGGAATACGTTCCTTTCGAGACATATCTTCGTCAAACTTCCCGCGCGAACCCCTTCCGACGACACACCAGGTCGAGAACGAGTCCGCTGCACTCTGTAGACATCGCACGCACCGTCGCCGAATAGAGACACCGTGCTTTGAACCGTGACGAGGTATCCAGAGACGTCGAGTTGATTGCTGGTATCTGGGTCATTCGCGACATTATCGAAGCGACGCCTACGAAACCCACGACCTTCTCGTCGACCTACCTCACTTGACCCATTTGCATCCCGTTCCCGCCGCTGTCACAAGCTCGGCACTGATCGCAAAAAAAAAAGTCGCATCGCAAGATACACGCGCATACCTACATACCTACTGTCCAGCAGATACTGTAGGGGAGACATTCATTTGTTCATCTCCAACAATTGGTATGCCCACCTTCCTTTTCTTTCCTCTCATGTCGTGGTCGGCGTACCTTCCTCCATTCGCCTACCCATCATCTCTGTCGTGCCTTCCTATCTACCACAACCCGGTGGGGGCTGGCTGGCGCTTCTCATTGGCCCCCAACCTCTGACCACAAATCATCTCGCATCTTCACTTCACCAAGACTTCCCATCAACACCATATCGCTGCGCTTGACCCATTTTCACATCGTTACATTATCACTTCACAGTTCCTATTCTTGGAGCAGCGCTTCATACTCTTATCATTATTACCATCGGTTCGAGAAACGAGACTAACTCGCAAGGCTTCAGATCTGCTCCTACTCTCGATTTCAGGTCATCATCCACCCCCCGCAATCATGGAGGCGATTCAGACCCATCCCACGAGTGCGGCGCAGGCCAAGGCTTTCACCGCGCCTGGCTCCCTCTCGTTCCCCGGCGGCGCTCACGAGCTTCCTCCCCAGGCGAACGGCGATAAGGCGGCCGTCAATGGACAAATCCCTGTGCCCAACGGCCAGCAGCCTGCAAACGGTACCGGGGTGACACCCGCGACACCTGCTGCGACGCCTGCCGCGACACAGGGTGGCAGTGGCTTGACTCCTACGTTGCAGTATGTATATCATGAGTGATCTTTTTTCTGCTCAATGAGGCTTATCTCGCCTACTCAAGGAACATCGTTGCCACGGTAAACTTGGATTGCCGCTTGGACCTCAAGACGATCGCCCTGCACGCGAGAAACGCAGAGTACAACCCCAAGGTGAGACGACATCCCCTCCACTCGAGTTGCACTGTGGCTGACTGACTTCACAGCGTTTCGCTGCCGTCATCATGCGTATTCGTGAGCCCAAGACCACTGCCCTGATCTTCGCTTCCGGCAAGATGGTCGTCACCGGTGCCAAGTCCGAGGATGATTCGAAGCTTGCGTCTCGCAAGTATGCCCGTATCATCCAGAAGCTTGGCTTCAACGCCAAGTTCACGGACTTCAAGATCCAGAACATTGTCGGCTCTTGCGATATCAAGTTCCCCATTCGCTTGGAGGGTCTCGCTTCGCGCCATCACAACTTCAGTTCTTACGAGCCTGAGCTGTTCCCTGGTCTTATCTACCGCATGATTAAGCCCAAGATTGTGCTTCTTATCTTTGTCAGCGGCAAGATCGTCCTCACCGGTGCCAAGGTGCGAGAGGAGATTTACCAGGCCTTCGAGATGATCTATCCCGTGCTTCAGGGTAAGTACCTTCTTTAAACCTACAGTCTTCACCTACTAATTCTTCTTCAGATTTCCGCAAGGTCTAAACAGACACTTGAACGCACGGATAGATCATTGACCCAGTCGATGTACTACCACCATACACAAAACCACCGACTTTGTACGACTAGACAACACTTTTTTCACGATACCACGAATTCTTTTTCACACACACAAACCAAAAAAATTCGAGCGTCCGTCACCTGGCACTATGGCCGTGACACAATCATCGACGCCCGTTCTGCTCACTTCATTTTTTTCCGCTGCATTGCATTGGCGTTGGTACAGGAGGTAACCCGGGCCGGAAGTTTCCGGTCAGGTGGTTGATTCAAATGAAAAGAACAAGATTTCTCATTCCGCGGCACTACATAGACTGCTCGTGGCACCGTCGACGGCAGATGCGCAGGTCGACCTTGCCGTTTTTTAATGGACTCGACTTAGATGCATTGGGGTCTCAGACCGGATGGGGGATGATTAACGGGGATGAGACGGAGTTGAAGTTGCCTCCTGGACAGTAGGTCGGGAGGGACTGCTGGTGGAAGGGGGGAAACCGGTTTTGCAATGAACGTTGCCTAGTTTTAGGCGACATGACCGATCACTCAAGTCTTACTCTACGTTCAGTCTGCGAGTTTGATTCGAGTTGACAAGTCGGCATTATCTTTTAGTACAATGCCAACACCCGGTTTCTATTACGTCTTTATGCATGCCTCGCGATGGTGATGAGTGTCTCGTGTATCTACTCCCTGCTCTTGAACGTATTCATCACATCTCGCGACAGACTTGAGATTTACGATTACTTCAATTCATGCGTTGTTCCCTGTGACTCTCGATATTATTCCATGACTATACATTTTCAACAGCTCTCTATCTCTACGGTTGCTACATGGTATCTACATTCAGCATGTACCTACATCAATGCGATTCCATTCGTATGGATGGATGGATGTTAACTCGTCCGTCTACAACTTGGCTTGCTCCTGCTTCAGCAAGAGACCAGGGATGCCTCCTCGGCTCCCATCCTCCGTCATGATGTGCTCGTACAGATCCGTCACGTCCGCCTTGCTCTTGACCTCCCTCCACCGCCACTTCTCAGTAAAGACCTCGTCGCCGCGGCCCTCGAGCACGTTTACGATTTCGCGACCGAGCACGGGCAAGAACTTGAAGCCGTGGCCGCTGCCGCCGGTGGCGACGAAGAGGTTGCGGGCCGTGGGGTGGTGGCAGACGAGGAAGTCGCCCGTCTGGGTGTCGGTGTACCAGCACAGGCGGGTGTGGACAAAGGGGCGGTCGTGGATGGCGGGGATGGGGACGATGGTGCGGACTGCTTTGCGGAGGGCGGCGACGCCTTCGGCGGGGAATTTGAGGTTCGGGTCGGTGAGGTGGGTTGCCGGGAGGGAGACTGTTGACTTTGTTGAGGGCGGGGTC
>JFBX01000271.1:46907-78719 GCA_001563135.1 Colletotrichum simmondsii
GGCACCGGGGGGGTGAACTCTTTTGTCTTCTTAGATTTCTGGATACCCGGTAATTGTGGAAGGAGGAACATTGCCTGAGAGGTTGCAGGTGGTATTGTTGTGGATGGCGGTGAGTAGGGGGAAATATAGGCGATGTTGCCTCTTAAATGGGTTCGTATATATTGTCCGGGAACGTGACAAAGAAGGCAATCGAGAGGCAGTCAGCCGTTTTCTTGATGGCCGTCGACTAAGTAAATCCACCTTAATAAGAGAAAGGGGATGCGACCGGAATCGAACGTAGACGAGAATTCACTCATACAAAACAAAATTCTTATTAAGATGACGCTCATTGCTGTCCCAAAGCAGTTGTGTATACCGCTTTGTATAAATTCTGCTCAAGCTGGGATGGGAAAGTAAAGAAGACGACGAGGCAAGCTATAGAGAAGCAATATCGTTGGCGATGTTTTTGTGAGAGGCCTAACCTTCAATAGTTGGGTTTGGTTACAGACGAGTAATACAACTCCACAACAACACTTAATAATGACTCATATATCCTACCAGAACGACTGTCTGCTACGTGTACCTGCTTGTGAAGTCGTTTGGTAGCCCGCCGTATGAGAAACAGTACTTGAATTTGCGACCAAGAACACCCAAGCAGGCGTATACTACCATTGTGGCTCTGCTTTAATAGGAATTACCACATCTTGATGTCTTGGTTGATCCCAAAAGGAAGCCGCGTGTGGTGGTTCGGTTCTCCACGACCAGACGGCCTGATCTTGATGGATCAGGAACCCCATATCCATCCCGTTTATATCCTTCACTTCCACGACAAGTTTAGCCCTCCATTTAGGGTTAGGGGAATCGTCTTGGAATCCGATCTGGCTCTCCCAATTTCCCCAAGGATTCTTGTTGCGCTCTTTTTCCCATCTTGAGTATTCACTCCAATGAGTGACCAAGATGCGATATTGGAGGCGGAAGAAGTCGAAGATGCTGTAAACGAATTGAAGAAACCAATTGTCGAAGAAGACGGTTCTTTGAACGAAACTTTACCGCCACTGCATGAATTCATCGACGGTATCTACCCGCGGTAAGAGATATTCCCTGCTTGGAGGTGTCGGTCCGTGTTGAGAAGTTGTGTGGTACATTAATCTCATCCAGTCGGTGCGGGCTATGAGCTCGAATGGACGAGTGGGACCTCCATGTCCTTCTTCCTGGACGTGCTGGGAAAGAACGTCGGTCGGGTTGGCCGCGTTCATGCTGTTGAGATCTATGGCAGTGTCCATCTTGGAATTGCAAGGGTGCGATGTATTGAAGGGCCTCTTGATCGGATGCGGTATTGCCGTATACGTATAGGAATATGTGCCAGGGAAGGACTAGCGGTATCGGTCAGTATCAATGTCGTCGAAAGGGGTTCGGGGCAGGCGTTATTACGAGAGTACTGGAACAGAGAAGGTGATGTGGTGAGATATCAAGAGTCAGGTTCTGTCGCTGGTGCATTCTTCTATATATTCAAGAGAAAATCGCATTTCCATAAGCTACTACCTAGATTACATGCCGCACCATGATGTGTCATCCACAGCGGTTCTTCGTGGCTTGAAGCATCCGCAGAAGCTGTGAACTTAATATCACATCGCCGTATAAGCAAGTAGACCGCAGGGTGAAGTACAACAAGGTGCGAAGTCAGGAAAGTGTGGCTCAAGCGGGCCAAGCCACAGCAGAAAGTGGCAGTCAGCAGGACCGTGCGAGAACCCCAATGTGTTTCCTCTCAACACAGTGCATACCGCGACAGCTCCACGAGCACACTTACAGAGCGCTGCGCTGAACTTCTTCGGCAACTTTACGAATACAGTCAACTGCGATCTACGACCACACGCATTCCGAAACCGACAGATTCCCATCGATTCTGACTATGCGACAAGAAGCTTCACAGCTATACCGGTAGCGATGTCATCGGCAAAAGACCTCGTCGAATTTCCCGACGTGGAGGCGAAGCTCCAGAAACCATCCAAGCAATCCGCGTTCGAGAAACAGAGAGCCGAAGCCGAAGCAAAGAAGGCCCGCGAGGCTGCCGAGACCGCCGCAGTATACCAAGACTTTGTCAAGAGTTTCGACCACGATGACGATGACGACCCGAGAACCGGCCGGTTTGGCTCGATGCCTTCACAAAGACCCCAGCCCAAGGTGCCTGGGTTCGGCGGCGCTCCGTTGGGCGCACCTGCCCCATCTAGGCGACACTTTGGCGCATCCAATCCCAAGAGCGGCCCTGGTAGTCTAGGTCCTACTCCGAGCTTCAAGAGCGGTCCGGGAAGCTTGGGACCTCCGCCTGGCTCGCTTGGGAGGAAGAGGGGCTTCGACGCATACCGGCAGGAGAGGGACAGAGATGGCAGGCTCGGGTTCGAGGAAAGGGAGGAACCGAGTTCGGTCGCCAAGGTCTTCCACAACAGTGACGACGAGGACGAAGCTAAATCAGACTCGAGAGCCGAGGAAGTCGCAGTGGCTAGACCCACTTTGCGTCTTTCGCAGCTACCGCCGGGAACATCGCCTGCCTTCATCAAGTCACTGATCCCGACAAGCCTTAATGTCGAACATGTCAAGATTTTACCGCCTATGGGACCTTCGGGCACGGAGAGGAAATGCGCCGTGGCCATTGTCACACTATCGCCAGACACGCCAGCAACAGAACTGGATGCAGTCGTGAGCTCGCTACAAAATCGCTACCTGGGTTACGGCTGTTACTTGTCGTTGCACCGGCATCTATCCTCAACGGTAGCAACCGCGACAACATCGACTTTGGGTGGCACATCTGCCGGATCGCAGCCTTTCGGTGCCAAGCCTGTATCACAGCCGACGGCACCCGGGAACGCGACGACACAGCATGCCTTCCATCGAGGCTTTGCGCCGCCAACTTCGTATGGCCCAAATATTGGTGGATCAATCAATCGGAGCAATATTCTTCACGTGCCTGTCAAGCCTCCAAACGATATAAAGATGGTACACCTCATCAATAGGACCATCGAGTCGGTTCTCGAGCACGGCGTGGAATTTGAGGCTTTGCTCATGAGCCGCCCCGAGGTTCAACGCGAGGAGAAATGGGCTTGGATTTGGGACGCCCGCAGCGAAGGAGGTATCTGGTACCGATGGCGGTTATGGGAGATCGTCACAGGAGCGTCGTCTCGGAGTAACAAGGGACGGTATCTACCACTTTTCGACGGCAGCCATGCCTGGAAAGCTCCAGAGAAAGGTTTGCCATTCGAGTTCGTCACAGAACTCGATGAGTTTGTATCCGACTCGGAGTATAACTCCTCAGACGACGAGGACTTTGACGGGGAAAACCGCGAGAATCAGACTCAGGGGCCTGAAGCAGAGGCTACCTTCTTGAACCCCCTCGACAAAGCAAAGCTTACCCATCTCTTATCACGTTTGCCCACAACTTTATCCAAGATTCGGAAAGGAGATGTCGCCCGAGTGACAGCGTTTGCGCTTACGCATGCAAGCCGGGGTGCCAAAGAGGTCGTCGACATGATCGTCTCGAATGTCGAGAAGCCCTTCGCGTTAACGGCGGCCAACCCAGAGTTTCAGTCGAATGGCAAAGAGAAGGGAAGACAAAGGGACGATTCAGAGCCGCCTGAAGCTGAGCCGGAAGAGAAAGCCGAGAAGGATGGCCCTGACACGAGCGGCGCAAGCCTTGTGGGCCTATATGTTGTCAGCGACGTGCTATCCGCTTCCTCTAGTAGCGGTATTCAGCGTGCTTGGCGGTATAGACAAATCTTCGAAGGAGCACTCAAAGAGCGCAATATTTTTGAGGGTCTGGGGCTGATGGCCGAGAAGCTAAACTGGGGCCGACTACGGGCTGAGAAGTGGAAACGAAGCGTTGGTCTAGTCCTGAGCCTCTGGGAAGGTTGGTGTGTCTTTCCAACGGAGAGTCAGGAGCTGTTTGCCAAAACTTTCGAGAACCCGCCATCTTCAAAGACGCAAGAGCAGATCGAAGATGACGCAGCCAAGAAGGGTAGATGGAAGGTGGTTGAGAAGTCCTCGATGCCGGCCGCCGATGTTGCCACAACGAGCACCCTTGATCAGAGAGCGCCAGAGCCAACAGCCGACAAAGAGGAGGAGGATGTCGAAGGCGAACCAATGGACGAGGAGGATGTTGCCGGTGAACCCATGGAAGAAGACGATGTCATGGGCGAACCAATGAGCGAGGAGGATGTGGAGGGTGAGCCCATGGTGGATGATGATGTCGAGGGGGAGCCGATGGAAGAGGACGCAACCGAAACGGCAAAGGATCAGTCACCGTCAGGCGAGGCCAGCAGCAAGGCAGAAGGAACGGCAGAGGCCGCGAAGACTGACGACGCCCCCACCGTGGGACGTTTGCAATTATCAACCCAGCCGAAGGGACAGCCTCGGAAGAGGATGAGAGCAGTGGACATGTTTGCTGACTCTGGGGATTCGGATGAGGGAAACTAAGTGCGCGTGGCGGACGCAGGCGCTGGTTCTTGAAGTAGGCCAAGACGACACCAGGGGCGAGACGGCGGGCTTGGACGATTGATAAAAACTGCTCACCCTATGAAGATCCAGGGTGTATCTGAAGAATAGTATTGTAAACGCATGTGTCTTGACTGGGCCGTGAGCGGGACGGGGTATATGTGGGAGGGGGATATGGCAGCCGTCCTGCAGAAGGACGACGGGGCGGCCGTCCAAGTTTGGGCTGCCCCGGTGCCGCTCAGAGAGAGAGCGGCATGGCAATGCATAAAGGGTGATGGGCAGACAAGTCCATACGGATGGATATATGAAAGGGACGAGATATGACGGCATAAGTGAAGCGTCGGTTAGCGGGTTCACCTTGGCGTCGTGGAGGTGAGGGCAGTAATTGACGAGCCGTCTACATATTGCCTCTACAGAGATCTCTCCCTTCCTCACTTTTGGCAACATATATCTAGCCCCGCGCCAAAAGTTGCGGCGGAGAATGAAGAGAGAGGCCGTCTTAATGCCAACAACACAGGCACACAGGTTACATCACAAAGTGTCCACCCACGGGGTACCTTTTCTCGGAGCGCTACTTCTGCACAGCCATGGATACGCATTCTTCGTGTGAAGCGGTTTCTTGTTGGGTAGGCTCGTAGAGAGAGGGCGAGAGAGCGAGAGAGAGAGGGGTGGTCTGGTTCGACGACCGTCTCGTTGTGAATTTTTGGTGGTGCTTGACCGGATCCGGCCAATCAAAACTTGCTCACTTCCCTTGCCTCTCGAGCCTCTGACGGTGGAGTATGTAGTCGGTTTGTTTTTTTTTACTTGCTCGCTCCCACCCTCTTACGGTAGTCCTCGCCCTTTTTTCGCTTTTCTATCTGCCCATGAATTTGTCCCCGCGCTCGAGTTTCCTGATGTAGAGAGCCTGGCCGTGGGAAAACAAATTCTTTTATGGGGGGGGTTCTCGGAATGCTTTGAGCCTTGGGAAAGTCTGTGGGCGCGCGCAATATCCGTGCGGGTTGTCGTTGGCTGAACCACTAACACGGGGAGGATGAGTGGACTACTGAACCGTGGCGAGACCTTTCAAGATACAGAATCGGAATTCAAGTCGTACATGAGATCGATGTTGGATGTGCTTTGCACAGTAGGCAACATGAGTTTCCTGACAAGTTCCGACTTTTTTTGGTAGATGACCTGATTCCCGGCCTGGAGCCTGGAAGGGGGGAAGTCTGAGTCTGGGCCGACCGCGGACTCGGCACCGACTCACGGGAGCGAGAGGATGAGCCCAGTCAGACGGTCAGCCGTAATGTGTGAGTGAGTGTGAATGTGAGTGCGTGTGTGGTCGCACAGGATCTCGAAGTCTGGACCCTGGACATGATCTTACAGTTCCCTCTGATGATGGAGCTTGCAATCGATATGGGGGGCGCGGCGATATGTCAAGATGCAAGAATGGCTTGAAGAAGAGATATGACCCTGAGGGCCTGCTCCCATATTCTCATGTACTGTGTAAAGAGACAAGACTGGGTTACGGAGAGTAAGGGAAAAAGGGAACTCGGTACTAAACGGCGATCCAGAGTTAGCTTCTCATCAAGTTGGGCAGCGTATCCCGGCAGAAGAAGAGAGAGCACGCGGCTTATTCTCATAGCCGGGAGCGTTGTCTTGCTAGTCAGCCACATCTCTCTCACGTCTTTCTTTATTCTCCCTTTTCCGATGCGATGCGACATGTCTTGTGCTGGTAGGTATTCAATCTGGTTAAGAAGACGCTCGGGACGCTTCTGCGGCGAACGCCATGTCAACGTGGGAAGCGCGCGGCGTCCAGGCCATAGATTACGGGCTTGAGGTAACGTCCCAACCGCGCCCGGCTTGCCGTTTTAAGCAGACGCAGAAATTCCTGGGTTTGGCGGTGCTGCTGGGTTGGCCCTGCTATCGTGTTGGATAACGTGCCTGAGAGTTGGTTAGAAAGTTGCCGTCAAAAAAAGCTTGCTCCGAACAGAGTGAGAAGGGTAGATGGGAAGAAAGGACTTTCTACATAAGGTCATCTCATATTCAACTCATGTCAGGCATTGAAGTAGGTTGTGAGGGAACTTGAACGCGTGTGCTCGGATTGTAAGACGAGGTTGAGGTGGCATAGCCGGAAAGGGTATCTGTGAATGTACTTGTCCCTTGGGCCTAGGTGTACGGACAGACATGGCATGCCGTCTGTGATGAGAGCTGCAGACAGACCCCTCCTCCCGCCCGGGCTTTCATCGCAGATACTGATGTAAGCAAACGTGTCACTGGGCACTGAGATTTCGGGATCTGTATTCGTGCCCTCATTGAATCATCTTTGTCATCCATGCGTCGAGTATCCGAGCAAGGCAGAAAGTGAAGCAGGCGGCGGACAGCGAGCGAGGCATGTAGTAAACCCCCCCCGCACGTGGGGCTGTTTCAATGCGCTACCGGGATGCCGTCCCTCACCTGGCTCGCTCACCCCCCTCCCGCCCGCCGCGCCCCATCCATTGCCCACGCCCACCGCCGCTGTCCACTGCTCGTGCTTCTCTTGGGCGTCTCCTCTCGTCGCTGCTGGCTGGGGGTGGCTCGGAACTGGAACTCACCTTCAAAGGCTCACACTGGGCTGGACTAGACGATGCTGTGGATGCCAAGGACCAAGGTAGGACATCGAGCATAGGGGCCGCTAGTGCTGGTCAGGGACCCAAGGCTACCCGAGAGGAGGCAAGTGCCTACCTACCTGTATGAGGTGGTTCAATGGTTGTACCTCTTGCTGAATTCGGGTCGGGGTCGGGGGAAGGAGTGTTTTGCTGAATTCAGATCGGGAGAAGGAGTGAGGAAGAAAGAGAGGAAAGAAGGGACCTGCCTTGACTGCTCTTCAAGTTACCTACTCAAAGGTACCTTAACTCGACTCGAGCAGGTGGTACTGGTGTTGACCGTGTTGTTCCTTCCTCAGTCGCAGTGAACTACCCGTACAGGCCAAACCCCGTCTCCCCCGACGCCGACGTCCTTTTCCACCTCAAACGGTCCACTGGGGCCGTTTCCTGTTCCCATGGACCGTCGCTGTTTCTACCCTCTGCTAACCCGCCTTTGTGACTTTGTCTTCCCTGACCACCGACCACCACCCACCACACACCACACACTAAGCACTACGGATACCTTACTTACCTTGGGTACCAGGGCAGCTAAGGTAAAGGTAGCAACGATCCCACTGCTTTGCCGACCCGGCGCTTCTCTCAGAGTCCCGTCTACTTCCATTTCATTCAATACCCAGCAGCCTGCCCTTCCTTACGACCCCCCGGCCTTTGCGCGCAGCTTTAAACCTCTTCACGCTCGAAACGCCGCTCGTTTCTCTCGCCAATCTCCAGCTCTTGCAATCCCGCATTTCTCACCTCGACATCGTTACCGATTTGCTTTGCGCTGGAAGCATCCCGACGACTCACCTTACCGCCGGCGCCCGCTCGATCATCACATGGCCTTTCTTGCCCGCTGAGCCGATTTCACCCATCGTTGCCGGATACATAGCTTGCTTGCCTGCGTCGCAAACAAGCCCACCAAAAGAGACCGACCAGCAGCGACCGCGAACCATACGACGACCAGAACCAAGACTCGACGCCGCCGCACCTTGAGAGCTGGCTCCCGCCTTCATGTTCCACGCCGCCGCTCACTCCCACCGTCCGAGGTCTATTGGGGCCGAAGCCTGAGCAAGCGACATTCATCGCAGCTTTTACTTTTGCAATTACCTTTTTAGAGAAGCCCGGAGACTCTGCCGCAACCTGGAAGATCGCCAAAATTTCTACCCCCTCTCACGTATCATAGCAACCTTGAGAGCCACCCCCACCACAACCCACCATGCCGCTCATCAACGGCCAGAAGATGGCTTGGTAAGTCGCAACTTCCTATTCCTTCCGTCCCTGGCCTCCCTCATTTCGCTCTCTCTTCGCCGTGTTTTCCTTCGCCGTACCACGATCACGACTTGCGATTTCTCTGTGCATCGATGGAATCCCGCAACCCGCTTTCTGCAGGACTCTGAGCTGACCATTTCACCCTCCGCCCTTCAGCGAGCCATGCATCCGTGGTCATCGCTCCACCAAATGCACCCATGCGAATGAACGCTTGATGGTCCCCGTTCGAAAGCCAGGCAGACCTTTGAGCACATGTCCTCACCCACCCTCCCGTGGTTGCGGCTGTGGCAGCGTAACGGCCGCCATCCCGAGAAAGCAGAAATGCGGCTGCGGCTCCAGCAACGCCGGAACCCCCGCAGAATCCCCCAGTGTCATCAAGGCAGAATCGCCGGCGAGCGATGTCCCGCCAATGTCCCCGACCAAGGCATCCGCCGCCTCCTTTCGCATACAAAAGTCCGCCCCCAAGGCGGCCAGTCGCAAGCAGTCGTTCGACCCCGTGAACCTCGAGAGAATGGATGCCACCAATATCAACATACTGCCGCCATACGACATGGCCCAAGCGAATCACATGCCGCAAGCCAACGGTGGCATACCGGGCATGCCCGCACCTAGAAATGGGATGGAGTACGGCGGTATGGCCATGATGAGCGGCGTTAACGGCGGTTTCCACCAACCCCTCATGTATCCAATGTTCCCACAGCAGATGCCCGCGCCCATGTTCCCCCCGGGAGCCGCGATGTCGATGCCTCAGCCAAATGCCGTACCATCAGCCATCAGCACGTCACAGACTGCGACAACGCCTACTCCGATGGCAGCGGCGTCGAATGGGGGATCTTGCTGCTCAGGAAAGACAAATGGGACGCCGAAGCCCGCCCCTCCGCCCTCGTTGACGAGTACCAGCACGGGTGGCTCATGTTGCTCAGGGCCGAGCAAAGCCGAGGGGAGCTCTACACAGCCTTCTAGTGTCAGCTCGAGCCCCAAGACGCAAGCAAAGCCTAAGAAGGGCGGTTGTTGCTCTAGCAAGGCACCTGCGATAGACACAAACGTACATCACATGTCGAATGGCCATATGTCGCCGTCGAGCGCCATAGCCATGTCGCCTTTCCAGACACCTACCGCCATGCCCCAAGGCATGTTCAACTCATACTTCCAACCAACAATTTTCACATATCCGCCTCAATACGGGTCTTGGATGTCACCGCTACAGCCTGCACAGTGGAAGCAGCAGATGGAGGCGCAGCAGTATGGTCAACCAATCCCGCAGCCGGCCGCATACGGCATGCCGAACTCGCTTTTTACAGCAGATGGTACAACCCCAATGATGCCCGAATCAACATCACACATGTGCAGCTGTGGCGACGGCTGCCAGTGTGTGGGCTGCGCGGCTCACCCTTACAACGATGCGACACAAGACTACGTGCGATCTGCATACACAAGTATGCTGGACGACTCTTATGGAATGACGAATGGTACGAACGGCACGAACGGTACGAATGGGCACTCGGAGACGGCAACGACCAACGGGACTGGCGCCCGCGGAATGGATGTACACACGAATGGCGAAAACGGTGGTTCTCCTGCTGGGCCGCAAACACCTTCCGATGGAGCCTCAGTGTTGAGTGAAGAGCAGGCACTATCGGCGAACGACTTCTTCTTCGTGACATACCCGTTCAACGGTGACGGATGCGCTGGCGAGACGTCGTCATGTCCATGCGGCGACGATTGTCAGTGCCTCGGCTGCTCGATACACAATAACTCGCCCATGCCCGAGTCAGGATGAGAGGTGTTCGGGTGTGTCGAGCTGGGGTCTGCAAAGGATTAGGTTTTGCGGAATGTTTTACCCTCGACGGTGGATACGAAGGAGTCTTTTGGAAGGTCGGCATTGTTCAGCCGTTTTCGAGTTGCATACGTGGTGTTTGGAACGATACCCTCTACTGGCCGCATCATAGTACTGATAGAATAAGTACTCGTTCATAGAACGTTTGACGATCCTGTGATTGAAATCGAAACAGAAACTATTCAACACTTCCCTCGCGTACCGTTCACAGTGAAGTCAAGAATGAGATGGAAAATACCTACACTGGGCTGAGACAGCTAGAAATTGGCAAACGATGGAACCCGGGCTCGAGTGCCGTGATTCAGACATTACTTTCGGAGTTGTCGTAGGCAGGAGAGGGGAACTCGGAACGGTGTGTGCTGCCTTCCGGCGCCGAAGTTGGGGTACCCACTGCTCCGGTCCCCAGGGCAGCCACGCCGCGAGACCAGGGGAGTCTCCAACTTTTTTCTTACCGTCAGGAGGCACGGACGTCGACTTCTCGTACAACAACATCACCGCAAACGACCAACCTTCCAACTACCGTACCTTACTTTGATATTCAGCACCATTACAAATTCTCACCTCTCGAGGTTCACGCACCTGCATTACCTGCCGCCGCAGAATTCACACTTCACCCGACTCCATTCGGCATCCTCCGAATATTGCCACCCCCCTTCCTTTGGGTGCGCAGGCCATTTCGGCTGATCGGCTTCACCGTCGCGGCAGATTCTCGCAGCCTGAAACTGTGGTCAAACAAAGAGACGGCCACGATTCGACGTCGGACCAGAAATTCTTACCCCACACACCCACTACCTCACTTTGTCAAGTTTCTCTTGGGGCAGAGAGCAGTCGCCATCCTTGTCGAGAGATATCTGACGTGCGACCTTGCTTGTCACATTTTTGGGAACGAACCCCAAGAGAGTGTGTGGGAAAAGCTTGTTTTCCGAGGTTCTTTCGAGAAGGACGTGTCGCAAACCGGCAAGGAGGGGTCTTGCGTGTGGTGTGTTTAACGAAGGATCTTATCGTGGACCTTTTCATCTTAATCTCATCCCAACTTGGCGCATCCTTGCTCGGAAGGATAACTCACTCATTTGAACGTCATTCGACCGCCGAACTATGCCCGGGGGCGACGAACGCTCGGGTGAGCGGAGGGGTGAGGAGCGGAGATACGGACGGACCCGCTCCCGGTCGAGGTCGAGGTCCAGATCGCCGAGACGGTACCGGGATGAAGTGAGGCGGAGGTCGCCCGTCGGCGAGGGCGGTTCGCGTCGGGAGCGGAGGACGAGGTCTCCCCGCGGAGACGACGGCGGCAGCCGCCGTGACCGCGACCGCGATGACCCGGAAGATCGGGATTCGAGACACAGGCATCGACGTCATCACCATCACCGTCGGCACCGGGATGGTCCGCGTGACACTGCCGGCGGCAGCACTGCTTCGAAAGAGAAGAAGGCGGCTGCTGCGGCTGTGTCGTTGCCGTACGAGGCGCGCCAGCTGGGCAAGTCGGAGATGGAGGTGTTTCGGCCGCTGTTGGCGTATTACCTGGACTTGCAGAAGCAGAAGGATATTCGTGAGATGGACGAGAGGGAGGTGAGGGGTCGGTGGAAGAGTTTCGTGGGGAAGTGGAACCGCGGGGAGCTGTCGCAGGGATGGTATGATCCCGAGATGTTTGTCTCTGCCAAGGAGAGGGCTCTTGAGGTTGGGATTGACTCACGGGGGTCTGATAGGAGGGAGCGAGAGGAAGTGGTGGCGAGGAGCGAGGAGAGGGATTATGACAGGGATAGGACTGATGATGAGGATGATGGGGATCGCAATGATGAGGATGCCGACGACGACGACGATGATGATCTCGGACCGAGGTTACCGCCCACCTCGCGAGGTACCGGCCAGCGCTCCGGCCCCGGGATTCCCAACATGGCAGACCTGTCCCTGCAGCGCGAGACCCTCGCCGAGGACGCGGCGCGCGACCGCTCCGCGCGGGCGTCGGATCTCCGGCAAGCGCGTAAAGAGGACAGGAAGCTTCAGCGGGAGAGGCTGGACGACGTCGCCCCGCGCGCGGAGGCGGGGACGCGGGAGAGGCAGCTCGAGAAGAGGGCGGCGGTCAACGAGAAGATGAAGGAGTTTCGGGAGAAGGGGTTAGGTGGGGATGGTGGAGTAGCGGAGGTGGGCGAGCAGGAGCTCATGGGGGGCGGGGATAGTTTTGCCGAGTTGAAGGCTATGAAGGCGCGGGAGGAGAGGAAGAAGACGGAACGGGAGGTTAGGAGGGAGGAGATTGCGCGGGCGAGGGCTGCTGAGCGGGAAGAGAGGGTTCGGGAGTATCGGGAGCGGGAGGAGGGGGTTATGAAGGGGTTGAGGGAGCTGGCGAAGCAGAGGTTTGGGTGAGGTGCTTGGGGGGATGTGGGTGTAAAGGGGGATGTTATCATGGTCTGGGTCCAGGCTGGGTAGATTGGCAAGGTAGTGTATAAATCCGTTGGGTCGTAGGTATGTGGACGAATGCGCCCTATCTGTCTTCGTCGTGACTTTTTCGGGAGGCGGCTCATCGTAGGGTCGGGTCGGACTTCAGGTGAGAGCGATGATTTACTATAGGTGGTAGTAGATGGATAAGGTAAGCCGGCGTGTATAAAGTTGCTGGCTTGTCACGCTCGTCTCGCTCGTTTGAACGATATGTAACGAATACGTGCGAGTTGCTAGGCTGAGATAGAGAGAGAGGGAGAGAAGATGTCGTTAGGGCTATATTTATTGGCTTGCTACGCTCGTCTCTCTTGTCTGGATGGTGTAGAACGAATACGTGCGTGTTGTTGAGTCGTGGACAGAGCTAAAAGATAGATAATGCGAATCTCTTGCGGGGACGTGAGTCTCTTAGTATGCCTGTGCTTGAACTTCCTTTGACGTGTATATAGAACTTCTTGGGCCCGAACATTTTAGATAAATGTGTGTCCTTTGAGTTGGCGCGAGTCACTTGGACGAATGTAGTGTTTTTCAAAGAACCTAGACCTACTCGTTGAAAAATACAAAGAGTATGTATTATACATAGAAGCCTGGTTCATGGTGTTATGCATCCCCGTCTGTAGCTTTAACAAGAAGACCGTTCATATTGAAAACTTAGGATCCTTCGATTCCGACATGGCATGTGATCTGTTAAGAGTAGCTAGGCTGTTGTTGAACTGGTAGTTCTAGAGGAGTAGTGTTCTCGAAGGCTTTTGGTCTTGAGAGAGCCAGCAGAGATACTTCATCAGCGAGCTCACGGCCCAATTTCCTACTACAGTGATACTCGCTAGCTCGGCATACTAGCTCATCACGCTCGTCTACACAATTTGTGACGAATACGTCCGAGGCGCTAGACAATGGGAGTTGGCAGGGTCTTTCTTTGGTTCTTGTCTCTTTCAATGGGGTGAGCTTGAGTGAATCAGGCAACCCGACAGTATACGGCAAGTTTGACCTCAGCACCATCATCAGTCTCACTGCTACCATCACCTCTACCCGGGCCCATTGCCTCTGCCCGAGAGTTGCTAGATGCCGCTGGCGTGAGTCCTTTTATAAGACGGTAAGACGGTGAGACGGGATCGCGGTGGAGGAAGGAGATCTTCGTCTGAACCTCCTGGCCTCCCGATCGAACCTTCCTCAGTCCATGTGGGTGACAAGACTGCTCCTTTACATGAACGTTATGAGAGCGTGCCGAAGCGTTCTGAATTAATAAGACACTGGCGATCACTGAAGCTTCAGAGACGATGCGAAACTTGATGAATGAATGAATGAATGAATTAGTAAAAGAGTATTTGTATGTATGATGGACATGAAGGTGGACTCTCCAAAGGTATTCAACGATGAATTAGAACATGCGATCTTGAAGAGTAGTCGCTTCCCGCTTGATGAAGAGAGTGGCCGGGGGCGAATATAGCTTGACATCGTGAGTTACTTTTCCTTGAAGCAGCATAAAGTTCGGTTGAAGCAAGGTCTTCTCTAATGCTGCTCACTTTCTGATAAAAGGGAACTGAAACTCTGAATATCAGCGGCTTGTCTTCGTTTGTGGCTGGCAGGCTCCTTACGTGAAAGGTCGGGGGGAGGCATAGTCCATGAAGACTATCTCTCAGACAAGTTGGTGCCGATGAAATAATGATGAAGGCATACGGAAACCTGAAGGCACAAATCAAAAGATTTGATCACATCCTTATGAGACTCATTTATCGAGATCAGAGAACTCACCCAGCACTTCATATACACTTGGGAGATGAAGTGCCAGCGCTTGCCTCACACTGTGTTTAAGCCCGCCAATGCTGCATTCTTTTGGTTGGAGATGGAGGACAGTCTCACACTGTACCCACTTCACTTCGTCGCAAAAAAAAAAAAAAAAAAGACGTCGAAAATTGCGACTCATTTGCGATTGACCCCTCTACACCCCGCATTCATCCAAGTAAGTTGATCTCACCCTTCACATCTGCCCGACCCTGACTGACGCTCCAGACAGACTCAGCAAGTTCACAGAGAGAAGCTGTCCACATCATTCCCGGAGTCTCACAGCGGGATAACTTAGCCAACTCATCTCAGGGTCTCTCACTCGGATCTGCCCCTCTCCATTCAGGGTATCGAGAGTCAACCCCTCAGTCCCTGGCCCGGGGATACACCAACACCCGCATCTCCAACAACACAATACACTCGTCAAAATGAGCCCAGTAAGCGACGTCGCCGACGGCGACACAGGCGACCTCTTCGCCGACCCGGAGGACTACTACCCACCCACCCCGCCACCAACTTCGCAAACCCACACCCTCGCCTCGGGCCGCGTTCTGACCCTCCACCTCGTCGGCTACTCGCCCACCGAAGCGCACCACCTCTGGAACGGAAGCCGCGTCGTCTCGGACTACTTTGAGGCGGACCCGTCTCGCGTCAAGGGCAAGACGGTGCTGGAGCTCGGCGCCGGAGCTGGGCTGCCGAGTTTGACGGCGGGTATCTTGGGCGCAAAGCGCGTCGTGGTGTCGGATTTCCCGGACGCGGATATCGTCATGACGATGCAGAAGAATGTGGACGAGGCGCGGGATCTGGAGGGGATTGTGGTGCCCAAGGGGTATGTCTGGGGCGCGGACGTGAAGCCTTTGTTGGCGGAGATTGCTTCTTCAGCCGAGGGGGAAGAGAAGAAGTTTGACGTGCTGGTGCTTGCGGATTTGCTTTTCAGGCACTCTGAGCACGGGAAGCTTGCTGATACAATCTGGGAGGCGCTAGCGAGGAAGGAAGGGAGCGTGGCGTATGTATTCTTTACGTCGTACCGGCCGTGGCTGAGGCACAAGGACCTGGCCTTCTTCGATGTCGTGAGGGAGAGGGGACTGCTTGTCGAGCAGGTGTTTGAGAAGAAAATGGAGAAGCCGTTGTTTGATGGAGACCCGGGTGATTTGGAGATTCAGAAGACGGTGAGCGGATTTGAGGTGCGGTGGCCGAAGGAGCTGCTAGAAGAGAGCAAGGCATGAGGGGTTGTTGGGGATGTTGAAGACATTGGATGAGGGACGGTGACTGTTTGCTGGATTACGGTATGGGATCTCTGAGCCGTGGGCAAGTGGTTTTCTACGAGGGATGAGCATGAAAGAGAAATTGGGTGGGCATATCTGGACTGGGATAAACAAAAAGAATGGCTTAGGTACAAATGAAAAGGACACCAAAGAGGTTCTCTATTGGGGATGAGATTATAGAAGAGACATCAAATAAAACTTTGAAGAAAAAAAAGAAAGGAAAGGAAAGGAATGGAGGGGGAATACTGACCTTATAATCCACGCCCCTGCCCAGATTCGAACAGCGCGCCCCTCAGCCCAGCACAATTCATTGGAGTATTTTTTTAACATCTCTGCGTCAGAGTGTAAACCACCCGGCCAATCCGGATGGGTGCTGGTGACAGGAATGAAGTTGAGGAGGTATGAGTAGTCTCCTTTGACGAAGGACAGGAAGGAGGCAGGTGGTAGGTGGGAAGGTACGGGTGGAGCTGCAAGTCTTTGCATCAGGAAGGCATCTTCCTGCCTCCTTCTCGCTTTCCTCGTAGACAACACCTGATGGGGGACCTTGATAAACATGGCTCTACGAGTTGGGTAGAGATTTGTTGTCATTGTGCTGAAATCTATCTTAGGCTTGGACCTGGAAAAGGGGGTTATCCTGTGTCCAGCCTCCTAAAGCTGGTTATCTCGACCTTTGAGGCTATGTGGCAAACCAATCAACCTCGCGAAACGTTGAAATGTATACGATCTAACTTGGCTGACGCGGATTCATTAAAGGATGCTAGTCTTGCTGGCTCCGGGGTTCGAGATGTGGCCTCGAGAACTTTACATGTGCCGCTCTCTTGCCAGGGCCACGACACCGATACTCAATCCGTCTATTAACCATTGCCGTCAATTTTGCATGGCGTGTCAAAAATATCATCAGCCGCATGTCTACGAAAGATGTGGCTCACAATCAATCCATATGGTTTGGTTAAGAAGACAGCTAGCCTCATATCAGCGCCAGGATTTAAACGAGTTGACGCTCAAATCAGACAGACATCGTCAGGCCACTCTCTACCGATAAGTTCTCTGTCATTCTATACCTCCGACCCCTTTGTTACTAGCGAATAAGGTGCTAGTGGCGAGTCTGAGGGGTCAAACTGCCAGCAGATTATGAGGAGGCTACGAAAGACTACTTGACGAGCCAGAACCAGAAACGTACATTGGCATTTGCTCAGAAGACGACGGTCAAGCTTTCGTTCGAATTACGGATACTGCTCTCCGAGTTTGGGAAAGTCATTGCGAACACTTGATGGACAAATCTGCACGTTGTAGACCCCCCCAGCTCCGCGTTGGTACTCAACTAAGTTATGTTTCTCTTAGATTCTATCGCCACAGAATATCACTACCGAGCATCTGCCTGATAAACTCGTGAAGCTGTTTCGAAGATGACGAGGAATGCCGAGAGCCGCAACTGAGCTGAAGCAGGTGCTGGCTGAGATATATTACTGTTGCCTGGGGTTTGACGATGCCTACTGCGCCTGGCTACTGTGAATAACAGAATATTTATCCCCATCGACGAAGATAAGCTGCAAAGCTATTTGGAGTCACATCATTACTCGGAATTTGCCGCTAGTGTCCACAGGATGTGTTTCCCCTTCTTGAGGCGAAGCATAGCGTGGGAACTTTTGCGATTTGAAGTTAGCGGCCAGGCCTTTTGGGAGGATTCAACAGGGACGGGGCCACTAGTCCTATGTTTTCCCTCGTAGACCTAGACTTATGAGCTCTGAATATGCCAATGAGGCTGAGGGGAAACACCCAAGGCCTACGTTTTCAATGTGGGACACGATCCTGATGACTCTATGGTATAAAGTATGAGGAATGGTCTCGGTTGCCTCTGACCTTCTCTTCACGGGCATCCACGAAAGACACCAACGACAGGCTCTTTGGTCTTGGCATATGATGACGGTCTGAACTTGATATCTGTTTCGAGAGAGTCCTATGTGCCTCTTAGTTCTATATCCGCTGTCAGAATCAATGAAGGGCGCCTGATAATCTCTCGCGGTTCATCTTCACGGGGTAAGATCATAGGGTCGAAAGGTCACTACGGCAATAATATTTCGACCAAGAGTGACATGATTCACGTTAAGCTTCCCATTGCTCCAACCAATTAGCAAGATAGCTCATGAACGCGCTAACCGCTTGAAGTACGAAGACTGCAGAACCTATGCTTGGAACTCGCCATCACTACTATATCCGTCGCCACAAATATATCTCCACGGAACAAGCACAAATTTAGGCTATGCCATGAGCATTGATAACGTGCCACACATCGAGGAACCACCACTGCAGAGTAATCTAAGCTCTAGCCTTGGTGTTGGAGAAAGCCATGTTACGACGGAACGCCCGCCGATTATCGGGATCTCGACAGTCATGATGGAGGGGACCATCCAGCGCGCAAAGCTTCGGTGATGGGACCGATTGTGAGGGTTGCTTCTCCCGGCACTTGCGGGCAGGTCGGGTGTGTTTAAACATTTCGGGAGTCCAAGCGAACGGGTCAGCCAAGACGAACCATGGTCTCAGGCAGCCCCGTGCTTGAACCTTTGATCACTGCGCTCTGCCGTTCGGACAGCTTGATGTTTATATCCGTAATTGTTGCGAGAGATGGATGGTGGAACCTCTGGAGTTTTGTCCGCCCTAAGCTTTTTTCGAGCGATCCTATTCAGACGTCGGCTTTTGTTCCGCGTCCGCGAGTCTGTGGTCCGCTATCCTGCGCATCGAATCTCAATATCGATTTGGTTAGCCATGTAGCTTCCCGGATCAGAACGGGAAGAGCTTGAGATAGGCTGTAGGTAGCAGGGGAGTGCTTATGCAAGACTCTAGCAGAGTTCTTGCTGGAAAACCTTGATCCATCGGCAAGTTGGATAGCAGCTTCAGGCGCGATAGAGTCCCAAGGAGGCCAAAGGGGGAGTTCCCGGCCGGAGTGGACACGAATTCGGAATGGAGGGGACGCGAGAGGAAGATGGAGCTTAGCTGGTTTTGACACATTGGCGCCGAGGTTCTCCTCCCCCGCCGGACGTTGAGGAACCTTTGGTTGGGGGTCGTAAATGCCGGGGGATTGTATAGCGACGTGGGGTGGACGAGGAGAAGCAAAGCAGGGGATGCCGAGGAGGAGAGTTTCGAGTACATACGGATACGGGGTTACTATGCATTATACTCTGTACAGATAGCTTATAGATGTAGTAGGTATTAGCATGAAGCACAAAGGTTGAAGACAAAGTCTTTGTCCACCGATCTACAGACGGAGGGCGATGAGATCGTCCTGGTCGAAGGTGCTGTTGTGCAAAACGGAGGAGCGATGGGAAACATTAAAATGGGGAAAGACAGTCCGGCGACTGTGGGGCGGTTGTCGAGAGCATGGAGGCAGGAGCATGGGGCATAGGGAGCACAGACCTTGTCACCAGCGCTTACCCCACACTTTGCACCTTCCAGGCCAGGTTGAACGGGGAAGGCAGGCAGTTCAGACTCAGCGCAGGTGCGTCCGCTGCACTTGCTCGCTGCAACTTCTTCCATGAATTGCCATGAATTGGGATTACTGAGGCAAGAAAGTTAAGAGATTTTGAAGTGCAAGCTGCCTGAGGTGACTCCTGTATACCCCGTACTCCTTCCTGCCTACCTGTCGTGCCTGCCTCTCCTCCGCATTGAGGTGGATGCCCTTCCAATTGGCATTGGAGCTTGGTTCCCATCCTCAGAACTCGCCCATTCCCACCTCCCACACCACCCTCTTCCCTCTCCCGCCATTTTACCACACCTCACGCACAACAAAACTGGAACCATCCACCGACCTCCCTCTGCCTACTGCAAGCTGCAGCCATCGGGAAATTTCTCAACTGCAAGGTAGCTTGGAGATGGGATGTCACGTTCGTGGAAGGGTCTCCAATACGGATGGGTCCCCGAAAATTCGTCGCAATTTCCCGCCAGCCAGAAGGCCCCTTTCGAAATCGAGAGGAAGAGACCTGGACGAAGAAAAAAGAAGAGGGGGCCCGAGCCTTGGTCAAGTGAGCCAGCGGAGTATCGGCCGGATGCTTGCCGGGCGTACCTCAGCAAAGAGAAACAATATTTCACGAGAACGACAAGAAGCACGAGGAAACTGACGGATATACCCTTCCACTGCCTAAGGGCACAGAATGGTCTGACAGGGTTCAGCATGATGGATCGACTGAGCACACACTAAAAATGAACGGAGGCATAGCCAGACATGCATGCCACAGGTATGGCTTGTCGTTCTTGGGGTAAATCAATCATTAGAGGCAATGTATCTTTTCCCTGTTCTGTTCTTGTCTCCCCCTTCTAACCTTTGATGCTCTTGCGTTGCAGTTGCACCGAGACACCCGACTGCGACTCTTGTGCCCGCTTCTCTTGTCGCTCGCTACCTAGTCTCAACGGGCAGATGAGCCTACGTGGTACGGTGTTAGACCACCAAGTCGCACGCCATGTAACAGTCCTGTGGCTGATTTGTTATTATATGAACTTATTTTGCCTCTTCAGCTTTTGGAGCTTGTACGTGGGATTTAACCTTTTACTAATCCCCTCTCCCCTCCGGCAAGCTCCCATCTTTTTCAGTGCGCGTCTCGGACTCCGCATTTGGAGATATGGAGCTGGGTAGCTTTTGCTGGGAGATGAGGGTATGTAGCTGCCCAAACCCCAATGTCCCTCGTGCAGGGATGGTGGCCGTCGCTCTGGAGTCCCAGCTTCAGATTCAGATTCCTTTGAAGCTCATGACACACAGCAACCGGGGGTGGGGGTTTGGTTGAGCTAGGCCACACAGGAACGCACCGGCCCAGAAGCAGCAAATCGAGCTTTGCCTCGTCTCGCCTCGCCCGATTCTACAACAGCGGGAATGTGAAGCTGATCAGGGCCGAGAGCGCGGGGGGTTTCGAAATGGATACGATCGATCATCTCTTCTCACTACCCTGGTACTCCTGGCACGCCGCACGCCTGACTTCTGCACGTCCAAATACACTACGGATACTTGGCCTTGGGCAGACGGCGTCGTGTGGTTTCTCCAAAAAGAAGACGAATGAGTGGTTCATTGGCAATGTGGCCGTCTCATCTGGGGCTCCCTGTCACGATTGGCCGCTATTGCGAAGCTGCCATTGGCGCGTCTTGAGACCAGCAGTGTGCCCGGTGTGTATTCCGACGCCTAATGGAGAAGCACCCATGATCCCCTCCCGGCGTCAGTGCAGCACAAGGCAGCTTGCACGGACACGTTGACGCAGAGTCCAGGAAAAGCATGGCTTGCTTGTGTGCTAATTAGCCTGGCTAGGTACTGAGATGCAGAAGAGGCAGAGGAACAGCGACGTGGGAGTGCAAAAAAGACGAGAGCCAATCAGTTGGTGATGGTCTGGAATGAAGAGACACAGCCGTGGTAGCCCATTAGCAAGCAGCGACGACAACAAGCAGATTAGAGTAGAAGCTTGTTGAGATGAGACGAGATTCCGACATTTGTTTCTTGCTTTAGTTTGCGTCTTGGGATCTCGGCCTCGCCAATGGATCCACGGTGCAGATGCAGATATAGCACACACGACAGCAGATGACGGAAGTGCCTTAGAGTTATCCGTAGGTATCTGCTTGACTGGATTGCTTGACTGGATCATCGGCCTCGAATGGCCCTTGCCGACGAGGGATGATTTCATGGCTGAGCTCCCATTGGCACTGGCAGTGAAGCTCCCCACCCTGCTTCCCCCACCACATGCAACCATCTTTTAGGGTGGTTGAACAGGGCGGTCCTTGGTTGAAGCTTGGCCCAGCCGCTACTTGACTAGGTTATCCGAGGAAGGTCTCTTGTTGGCTTGTGCATACGCAAAAGGATACTTCACACATGTCAACCTCAAAGTCCCCTTTTTAACAATTGAGTCTACGGATACCTGGCTGCGGATGCCCAAGGCCACCCAGAGTGAGGTGAGTCTCAGAGTCTCCATGCTGCTGCTCCAAATCACCTCGCTCGCCCAAGAATCCTGCGACTCTTTTCAATTCTTGATGGAAGTAGACAACATACTCTGGTCATATACCCTGCGTGCTTGTCAACCTTGGCTCTTTCTTCTGCTTCTTTTCCATCTACTTGCTACTGATGCAAGGTCTCTTTGCCGGCTCCGGGATTGAAACCTAGGGATATCCGAACGGAGGTATGGGAGGCAAGCAAGCAAGGTACCTTTGGAGATTGGAGAGATTGGGAAGGGCAGCGGGGTTTGGCTGAGGTAAGCTACCTTGTCATTGGTCGGGGAAGCTGGGATGGGAGAGGTAGTTGCGGGAACGTAGGTACTTGGGTACGTAATGACCTACCTAGGTACCTAAGGTAGGTGCTGCAAGAGCACCGGGAAAGAGCGACCAGTGACAGACGCTACGAGGGCGGCAGCGGCAGCGGCAGTGGCAGTAGCAGCACGAAGCAGGAGCAAGGCACTCACGTACGGAGTACCTACCTTGGTGCTTCTCCAATGCGGAGAGAGAGGAGACAACCCCAGACCCCAGATTCTTGCCTGGATTTCCCCCATCCAACGGAAGCCAATTCTTTCTCTCCTCATCACTCTCTCCACCTTTTCCCACCCATTACCACCACCCGGCCACCACCTCACCACCACCTCACCTCACCTAACCTCACTCACGGGCAACCTCACATCACACCTCTCACAAAATACACTTCACTTCCATCACTCGCCAGGCACCTCACTCATACTCACACTCGCACACGCATACCTACGCATACGCATACGGACACGCGCGCACACTCAGACTCAGACTCAGACTCACACTTTGGACACGCGGGCGCACGACACTCCCTCCCTGCTTCTACCTACCTAACGCATTACCACCGCGGTTTTCTGACTCCTCATCGCATCACGTTTCTCAATTCCTCCTCCTCCTCCTCTTCCTCCGCTTTCTTCACACCTACCACCTCACCTACCTTACCCGCCTCCTCCTCCTCACGCAAAGGGCCGCCATCATCAAACTACGTTACCAGCTCCATCTCCAAATCATCCCCCCCCATTGGCACACGCACCGGTCCTGTACACACGACGTATCAAGCATTAATGTTGCATGCGAAAGCATCCCTTCTCCATTAATCTTCCGCGGCACTCCGTTAGATCAGACCTTCCATTGTCGCTACCACCTCAACTTTGAACAGCCGGCACACCAGCCAGCTCTTCTACCGACCACCTCTCACGCGACATCTTTCGACCTCCAAAATTTCCCCTCCCGATACACGTAGTATCTCCATCTATACACCAGACTCGCCGCCTCGAGTACCGGTACCACAAAGCTTTGTAGTAACGCCGATCATATCCTCTTACCTATCCAAACTTCCAGCATTATCTCCTTGTCGCACGCGCGCCGCAGACAGCCGGCATCTCCGTGTTTCCCCTCTTTCCGCCGCATCCCAAGCTTAGGTTCTCAGCTTCCAAGCTACCTGCCTTAGCTTACCGAGACAGCTCCAGCCTCTCTTTTCCGCGCTTCTGTCTCTCTGCACACGTCAACATCAACGTCGGCTCCTCTCTTTCCCATCGGCTACTGAGAAAGGTACACGCCGCGGCTCAGCGTTTCCCTCCTTTTCGCTGCTGCTGCTGCTGCTGCCCTCCGCTCTGCCTCTTCAACTTCTGCCGGGCTTCGCTACGACTTTGGTTCGCCCTACGACCTAACTTAGTCGCGTCTCTCCTCATCCTCCTCCTCTTTCTCACTGCTGCTCTCCTCTCCCGAGAGTCTCCTCATCTCCATCAATTCCCCGCCTTTTGCTCTCCCACCCCCTCCCTGCCAATTCACTTGGATCTCGCTGCCATTTTATCCAAGGTTGTTATTGTTTGAGCCGAGTAACTACGCCTTGGTTGTTCACGCTCAATCTTCGCATGCATGCTTGTTTGTGTCCTCAGCCCGACGCACAAACATCCATACACATTGCCGTAACATCCCACCGCGCACACATCTCCTTCATACTCGACCTCGCTCTGCCTGTATCCTTTGTGTTACTCGTGGTGCCGTGACACCAGTACTTCCCTTCTTCCCCAAATCTTCTCCTCGCGCCCAATTTTCCTCACAACTTGCCCACCCTACCTATTACCACTGCAGCCGGGACATCCCACTCCGAATCCCAACTCCTCACTTCCCTCACGCGTCTCCCGCATGCTTTGCGGTACCGGTTGATTCGAGTTGCAAACGCCGGCCGCCACCGCCCGTGGACGCTTACGCCTACCAAGAGGCATCTGAGACTCGCTCACGCCAGGCTCGCATGGAAAGAGACGAAAACGGGGGGTTAGCAGAGGACCATTGTCAAAACAATTCTCTGTTGCTGCTCTTCGCGAGACCCTGAAAGCTGTCTCAACAACAATCATCTTCATATCGATACACACACCGCACCCCGCAAAGTATCCCTTTCAAGCCCAACTCTGCTTGCTCCGCCTACCTCACCTCCTCCATTTCCCCCACTTTCTCGTGCTGTGTGACCTCGGTGGTCTTCGAGCTATCTATCCTATTACCTAGCCGAGCACACAGTACCCTTCTTTTCCTCCTTTACCTGTCGCTCCTTTGGGTAGCGTTTGCACAAAATGATGCCACTCCAATCCATAGAGGGGCAGCCTCATGGAGGCTCTGGCATAGCTGGGGAAAATGGTGAGGCCCGGCAACAAAAGCCCAAGACGTTGCCGTGCAAGTATTGCAGCAAGCGCTTCAGGTAAGTCGGCTTCCCCTCCTCCTTGGTGCAAGGCCCCCCAACTCTCCTCTCTCGATGATTGATTGCCCTACCTTGCCTTGGCTTCGGCTTTCTCGCTGTACCTTCGGCTAGCTTACATTGCTTTTGCATTATAGGCGTGTGGAGCATGTCCAGAGACACGAAAGGACACACACCAAAGAGAAGCCCTTTGCCTGCGGTTGGGCTCGCTGTGGGAAAACGTTCGGACGACGGTGAGTTCTATCAACCTTGCCCCTGGCCATTCGTCATTTCACCCATCCTGCGGCCTGCCTGAGTACACTTACCTCACCACATCGACACCATATGCTGTCACCTTCCACACACACCACACCACCACCCAGCTTTACTTTGCTTTGATTTGATTTATCCCCAAGACGTTCCCCCGTCCCAAGACCCCGACTTTCGACTCCACCTCTTCCCTGTTCTTGATGCTCAACTGCAATACGGCCGACTCCCCCTCCCAACTCTGACGAAGGAATATGCTTATATGGACATCAGTGATCTCCTTGTCCGCCATGAGAAGCTCGTTCACCTCAACGAGGGCAGCAAGGAGAATAATCGGCCAAGAAAGACTTCATCTAGCACACACAATCCGCCATCTTCCTCCGACAGCCATGTCGAACACGAAATGCTGGGCGTCCAGCGCCCACCTCAGCCCCAGTATCACCAGGAGTCAATAACGGCCGTGGCATCCACCATGGCCCCAGATCCTCGCATGCCAGGCCCGGCCCGTGCCGCTGCCTGCAACCTCGATCTACTTTCTGATGCGGCTCTGGCTAGCGAAGTGAACCCCATGCAGCAACCCATGATGGCTGAGATGGGACGTCCGCCTTCCGATCATACGAGGATCAAGTCCTATGATGAGTCGATGGGGTATCCCGAACGGCCACGGGAGGACCAGAACATGCTAGCACCGGGATACGTTCCTCAGCCCCAAGCAGCACCTTACGACGATTATCACATTTTCCTCGACGATTTTGCGCCTTCTTCGCACTACTTGCCACCTCCGTTCGAGTCTGATCAGCAGATGGGGGGATTGTGGCCCCGTGGCGATATGCATCACCGTGGCCCGTCCAAGCCATCATCGCAGTTTCCGTCACGGTTCCCTTCGGTTCAGCCGGATGGTCGGGAGGGTATGGAAGGTGGTCCAAGGAGCCACGAAGAGTCAATGAGAGCCCCCCTTCGTATCTCTGCCGTCGACCACACGGTCATCAAGAACCGACTGGAGGAGTTCTCATCCGTCATTCCAAACGACTTTGTCTTTCCGTCCAGACACACACTCACTCGATTCCTTGAGGGATACATCAGCGGTTTCCACGAGTATCTCCCGTTTTTGCATATACCCACATTGACGCCCGCTGAGATGGCACCGGAGCTTCTTTTGGCCATCTTGGCTGTTGGTGCACAGTACCGATTCGAGAGCCACCGGGGCCATGCGCTGTGGTATGCTGCAAAGGCTGTTGCGCTCGAGCAGATTCGAAGGAGACATAGTCATGAGGTACATGCTCTTCTACCGACGCCCGCTGCCTACAGCCCACACTCGACCCGACCTTCTCCCAGCTCTGGCTTTAGGCATACTTTTGCCTCGGCACAGCAGGATCGCCCGATGACACAGGACACTCACCGCGAGCCATTGTAAGTGTATTTCCCATCTTGCTCTGCTTGTCAGCTCTGACTTTTCCCCCGCAGCTCGCCAAACACCCCGCAAGCTCGTCTTGAGACCACACAGGCTGTCCTGCTGCTCTTCGCAGTCGGGCTTTGGGGAGCGAAAGCAATCTTGCATGAGGCTCTATCTCTTCAGAGCCACCTTGCTATGCTCGTTCGTGAGGAAGGCTTGATAGCCGAGTCCAGCCCGGCCGTTGCACCGGATTGGGAGACTTGGATTCGACTTGAGGGAGCTACGCGCACGAAGCTCATAGCTTACTGCTTCTTCAACCTGTGCAGTATTGCGTACAACATGCCACCTCTTATCCTCACTTCGGAGCTTGGTCTATTCTTGCCCTACCCGTCCAGGCTTTGGAGGGCTGAATCGGCATGGCAGTGGCAGGAAGACAGACAAAACTATCCTTCTGTCGAAATCACCGTCCACGACGCCTTCTCCAGAGTTCTGACGACTTCGCCCCAGGGCTTGCCTCCGCACATGTCATCCCTCGGAAACTATGTCCTTATCCACGCATTGCTTCAGCACATTTACCTGCTGAAACAAACTTCATTCGCGCTTAGCTCGCCGTTTGGGCCACAAAGAGGATTGAAGCCGGAGGATGTGGAAGAGGTCACTGCTGCACTACGGATATGGCAGGTGAGCTTCGAACACCGACACCAATTGAGGGCGGCCGACGCGGGGCATGTGGGCAACAGCGACTCGTTCCCGGGTGGTCCGGTAGCGTTCAACTCTACCGCACTCCTGCGCTTGGCATATATCCGTCTATACACCGAGATCCCGCCCAACCGATCCCTCGAGACTAGGGATCACATGCTAGTTGCTTCGTCGTTGAGCAATATGCCCCTACTTGTCCGTACGTTGAGGTTGCATAGAGCCGTATTCCAGGCCATTCATGCTTTGTCCATGTTGGTCAAGGCCGGTGTCAACTATGTTGCGAGGACCAAGAGCCTGGAATGGAGCATTCAACATTCCTGTGAGTACCTGTTCTTCTCAAACATCACTTGTTCTAGCTAAACCCGTTTCTTTGTAGTGTGCAACTTCGAATGCGCCATTCTCTTATCTAAATGGCTCCTTACTCTCGCATCGATCGGACCGAATGACCCCCCTGCGACCCCCGAAGAAAAGAATCTCCTACAATCGGTCAGGAGGATGCTAGACGAGACGGAATTTGCTGTGCCTATCGATCCGTCCCTGGGTGGGCCTACCACCGGCCAACCTGCCAACAGCGAGGTTTCTGCGAACGACAGCACAAGGTTGAGACAGCTAGCTGCAGCGGTTATCAGGCTCTGGGCAGAGACGTTCAAAGGCTCGCACATTTTCGACATGGTCAGAGTAATGGGATCAAGCCTGGATGGGTATGCTGATTTGGTCGAGAAGCCCCGCGACAGAACACCCCTGGGACGCATTGCCCATGACCCAAATCTCGGATGAAGTGGTCGGACCCCAGATGGCAAAGTGCTTGGTTGAGGTCGTTGCACTGCATGGCTTGTACGGTTTTCGACGGAGTAGCGGCATCATTGAGGCTTGATGTCGGTCGACCTTTCAGCGCCAAGACATGATTTCTCCCGATGCGGTTGTTTGCAGGGCTTGGAGTGTCTCTGTCGCATGCGTGTTTCTCCGCGTTCGAAGACCGCAGTAAGGCGGCGTAGTCGCTGGTCCAGATCTTTTTTGGGATGAAAAGAAGCTTCCAACGGCCAAATGCGTTGAATTGGACTGCAGAAGTGGACGAATCGAGCAATGACAGCGTTTCATTAATCTGCCCTCATATGTTGGAGAGGGGGGAGAGCATGCGCGACCCCTGGTCGGAATTTCGGCGCGTCGAACCGGCGGCGGAGTACCGACAGACAGGGACCGGTCAGACTACGCGGGAGACAGAGAGGGCGGGGGATGGGAGGAGAAAAAAAACTTTGGCTTGGCGTTCTAATGTTACGTGCCTTGACGCAGTAAGGAAGGTGTCGGAGAAATAGTTGCACTGCGTTTTGTTTTCCACCTTGTTGTCTTTATTTTTCGCGTGTACATTGTTTGGTGGGCTCATCGGCTCGTCGGATGGGTGGCGCGGCTCGGCCGGTTTGATCTAGCTATTTCCATGTTGCTTTTGTCGTATTTTCTACCTTAGTCTGGCTTGATCTTTGAGGGGTTATGAAGTACGGATGAGAAATGTGGTTCCTGTCGGGATTGTGTGGCGTTGATAGGCTGCTGGATGAATAATGAAATGTTCACATCTGACATTGTGGTTGATGCTTGATCCCTTGGGAATTGTGATGGTCCTGCTTGGCCGGCTACCATATAAGTCGGTTTGCCCTTCCCGTTCTCAACAGTTGAAGGCGAGAGTTTACCATACAGAAAGCCCAACAGCATGGTTTGAATTGCTACAGCCCAGCAATCCTGTGGTTGGTGCTGTCCGCGTCGACCTTTACGGTTTTCACATCAGATGTCCTGCTTATTAGGGGCAAGATGCAATCATTACTACTTGGAACGCTGTTCTAGAACCCAACAAATCCCAACTTCAACCTCTATTGTCCCGTCAACTGCTCGAAGGCGTCGGTCCATCCGCCTCCAGTCTTTCTTCAAAACCTTCACTTTACTTCTGGACTATTTCATAGGAGGAGGATATGAGGGAAACAAGGTCGGACAGACACATGATTGGTCTATTTCCGAAAAAAAAGTGACATTGCCCCCTCGCCAGCACTAAAGCGTGCCCGTGTCGCTCAAGACGAGGAAGAAGATGGCGGCGACCCAGAGCAGCACCATCCTCCTTATTCCTCTTAATACTGTTCGTAGTCTCCCCTCTATCTCGTTTCTGCCTCGTGTGTTCTCGTTACGTATCCATACCTGATGCTCCAACGGATGGTAATACCAAACAAGGACTCAGCGTTCAAGGATATAAGATAGAAATTCCGCCAACAAATGACAAGACAGGCAAGGAAGGCACGTATATGACTGTGAGTAGGATGCTTGGACAGCCTTGAATCACCTTGTAGAAAGATCTCACTCTCGTTCAAGCTTCGTTTGCTCTTACTCGTCTAACTAAAGAAGAAAAATCTAAACTGGATCCCAACACCCAGCCAGTACCCATGAAGCATTCCCTCGCCTCCGCTGTCATCCTCGCCCCTCCTCCTCCCTCCTCTCGTCTTAGCCGTCGACCTACTATGCTACGGCACCGAGCGTCCCCCTTCACCGATCCGCAACGGTGTAATTGGGTACGCGGCCAAGAACTGCGGTACCGAGCTAGATATCCCCCGGCGGCGTGAGTGTTGTGTATACATGGAAGACGTGTGTTGTTCCGCAACGATGATCCGAAAGAGGTTGCTGTGGATGAAAACGCCTGGAAGTGGAATGTATTTCTTTACATCCCTTCTTTTTCTCCTTTTTCTCCTTTTCTCCTCCTCTTGTTGATATAGAGAAGGAAGAAGAGGGCAATGCTCCTCTGCAAGAAAGAAGTATGATAAGTTCCGCATCGCGTGGGACTGTCACCAGAGAGGGCTCTGTCGAGCTTGCCAACGGGATGATGACGTGAAGCACATATGGGCCACCGGATTCTGAATGCTAGAGAAGACTCGGTGATCCTCGGGAACAGTGAGGAGACAGTTGGGGGACTCAATGAGTCTATTTTATATGTAAAAGAGGAAACAGGTACTAATAGTCGTGTTTTTAAGCCAATTCAAGCTCGGATCTCGTTTGCTTCTTCCCGGAAATCATGGAAGCATCAAAATCCCGAAGACAGGATCACTTGGTAGCCCCCTATTTCCTCCCGTTGCTGTGGACCGGTCACAGAGAGTACTTGAGGAAACACCATGTTACCATCACGTTGCGTAGAGTGCTCCGTGGAACGGCCCCAACTTCTGAACATGGAGGGTGATTCCTCTAGCAGCGGACGGAGCTGAGGTTGTCGTTGAAGTTGGAGGGGACGGTGTTCTGGAGGCCTCTGGTGGTCCAGGAGGCGCCGCCGCAGCTGCCGTCACTAGTAGGTGGAACAAGATGTGTTAGAAACAGACTCTCGATGACAGTTTGGGGGACGCGTAGATGAAACGGCTCGGTTTTCGTTTTGCTCCGTTCTTGGAAGAAGGGAATGGAGTGGATGGTAGTGACTCACGTGAAGAAGGTGCAGGTGGCGCTGCCGGTGTCAACAGAGCTGACGACGTCGTTCATGTTTCCGGGGAAGTTGGCTAGAATGAAGTGTGAGCTTTTCAAAGTTCGAAGGGCGGAAACAGAAGCCCGAAGGCTGAGGAGGTCTGAAGATCCGAGTGTGAGAAACGTACTGCAGCTGCCGACGTCCATGGTGACGCAGTTGCCGAGGGTCTGGTCCTTGCAGATGCGGATGGTGGCGGCGTTGGTGAGGCCGAGGAGGGCGATGGCCATGACGGTGAAGGACTTCATTTTGAGGATTGGGGGGTTGGGACTGGTAAGTCGGGAAGATTGGGGAGATGGTTTGTAGTGTAGAGTGTTGTGATGAGGTGAGAAGCTGATGGTGATGAAAGGGAGTTTGATGAGGAGGTGGGATGGATGGAGGGTTTTATACTTGAATTTGTATCGTTCTTCTTCTTCTGATGTCTGGACTGTGATGTATTGTAGGACTGGGATCTCGACCAAAGTACCCAACTTCGTTGCTTCTGGATGTCAAGCCGTGAGTGAATCTTTCGCGGGACTAGGATCCCAAACCAAAAGTGCCCAATTTCGTTGTCTTTGTGTCATCCTTCGACTCCTCCCCTCCTGAAGCCATGATAGGAATACATCGTGAGACTAGGATCTTGGACCAAAGTACCCAAGTTCGCGTCTCTGCCATCAGCAACTTCCCATCTCGGTTTGCCCCTTAATTGTTCCCCAGCTGAAGAGCTCGTCTCCTCGTCGATCTAAACACCAAAGGTCCTTTTCCGATGGCCTCTTGGTGAACAATTGAGGATCATCGGACAGAAGTCACGGTAGACTTGACCAGGGAGTTCCTATACAGCCAATGATGATTACCGCAAGTCCTGAATGTTGCCTTGGGCATGATCCTATTGCAACATCGGAGGAGATTCATGGATCCGCTGCAGGGACAGTCCTATACCATCAAGGTTCGTGCCTAGAGGCCAGTACATGGAGATGATTCTTTTACGTCAAAAGGGACTTGAGGGAGCTTCGAATGTTGCCTTCCGGATGATCCTATTGCAACATCGGAAGGGACTCAAGATAGCTACGGCTGTAGCGCTAATATACCACCAATGATGACAACTAGAGCCCTGAGTATTGAGATGATCCTCCTGCAATATGAAAAGGAACTTAGGGGAGCCCCAGCGGGAACTCCCCTATACCACCAATGATGATGACTAAAGACCTGGGGTGTCGCCTCCTAGACGATTCTCTTGCCAACTTGGGAGAGAACATCGCGAGACCCTATACACAGCCCCAAGGCAGAAGTCAGCGTGGGTCCGTCGACCGCAGTCCGAGTAGCTAAATGACACTGTCTCGATGCCTGAGATATCATCGTGAGATGTACGGGACTTTGGGCGAAGGATTCATGAATCCACTGACTTCCTCCTGCTGAAAACATCGAGACCTTTGAGATCAGTACCCTTTTAGGAAATCATTATATCAACCATGTTCGGTTCGACCCTTTAGGAAGGTTGGCAACACGGAACTCGGCTGCTCCTTTATGGGGCGGTGTGAGACTTCTGTCTACAGAGTACTGCGGCTCCTACACTTCACTATACTCTTTGGAATTAAGCTCTACTACGGTTAGAATCCTTCGCCTTCGTTTACTGAACGGAGACTTTCCGGCGACTTTGAGCGGCTAGGATATTTAGACGGCATGGCCCGGCGGGTGTGGCTGG
>JFBX01000271.1:78729-122183 GCA_001563135.1 Colletotrichum simmondsii
CCCCCCTGCCATATCCACAAAGCCGCGGTTGGTGGGGCTCAAGTCGGACTTTTCTGTATGGTTTTTGGGACTTTGGAATCGGATCGACATTTAACTCTACTTCAACCTGCAGCCGGGCGGTCCGGGCCCTATGCCGGTCTAGACTAGTCGGCTTACTTGTCTCAATTTCCTTGAGTTGTGTGTGTGAGGTCCAGTTTGTAGGGATCGGCAGATTAAGCTTCCGGGCCTCCGTTGGGTTAGGTAGCGGCTTAGAGCAGCTTGTCTGGCTGTGATTGAGCAACGTAGTTTCACTTTCTTGAATTGGATCTCAGGGAACAAAATTTTCGTCACAATGAATGCAGTCACCATCAATCGAGACTTAACCCTCGCACAAGAGTACCAGCGGCGGCAGGAGATGTTGAGATTTACGGGAACTGAGATCAAGAGATGCGTCTTGATCTAGGAGAGACTACGCTAAACAAGGAGGTGACATTGTGTCAAGGGAATTGGACGACAGAGACGAAAAACCTAGCGACGATGAGAGACAAAGTACTTTCACCAAAGCATTAGTCCTGAGACAGAACAAATCCTATTTCCCAGTCCAGGCCTTGGTAAGAAGCTCTTCGATGCCTATGGGGCGGATATCAGGGTACTTTGCGTTCAGGCGGTTACCCTCGGGCACCAGGATCCTGCCCTCGATGCCCATCAATCCGAAAAGAGCAGTCATCGCCTCCGTCTCCTCCATTGACGCCGGTCCTGCGCCGTAACCCGCCGACCAGACGGTTGCCTTACCGCTCCTCAGTTTCTCTTCTCCGTCATAGACGACGTCAAACTTGGCTCCTGGCAAGAAATAGACATTGTTAGCGTTACGTGATGGCCAATGCAGCATTTTGCTTCAAAGTTCCAAAAACCGTACGTACCTGTGAGTTTCTCCGCGAATCCCAGAATCTCATTGAACGTGGTGTCTGAGCCGCTGATGATGCTGACTTCGGGCCAGTCGGTGTCGTCGAGCATGCGGACGACGAAACGGGCCACGTCCACCGAGTAGGTCAGGGTCATGAGCTCGTTGCCTGTTCCGGGGATCGCGGCGCGGCGGTTCGCGATGTCGACGGCCCAGGTGTGAGGGTGGAGGCTGCTCGGGATATGCGGCATGCCAAAGTAGTCCATGAACCACCCGTTGATGACACGGGTGTATGTCAAGCTGGTCTTCTTCAGGGCAGCGACTGCGTCCAGCCAGTTACTAAACGCCGCCGCGTTCGAGTCGCTGGTCAGGTGTCAGTAATTCTGCAGTAACTGAGAGGGGAGGGTGTCTCGGCATAGAACGAATCTCTGCATACTCTGGAGACATCCAAACTGAAAACTCGCTGGGTACGAATCGATGGGTCGAATTGGCCTTGTCGGCTGCGGCAATGAGGTTGAGCTGCGACTGAGCGGCCTCCGGGCCCGTGAAACCAATCGTAGAGATGACTGTCTCGACACTGTTCTCCTCGAGTAGCAGAGACAGCGCCTCGATGTTGCTGTAGTCCGCAAGCACGATCTTTGCGCCACCTGAGGCGGGTGTGCTAGGAGCCTGTATGGCCTAGTTAGAGGGGGTTCAAGCGTGTATGCATGTGGCTTGGGCTATGGCATTTACCTTGCGACTCAGCAGGATCACCTCGTGCTTCTTGCTGAGCTTCAACTGGTCGACGATGGTCTTGCCGACACCGCCCGTGCCTCCGGCGACTGCGACTACAACCATGATGAATATGGTGGTGGTTTGAGAGTTATATGAATTGGGTCGTGTGTTGTTGCAGTTGTATGATGGATAACGGCTGGATCGCTCAGCACGAGACCAGATCCAACACGTTTGTACTTATAGTCGATCTTGAAGCGGATTCTTGTTTCAAAACACAAGGCAATCTTGGGAATTTCGGAGGCCGTCTCAGAAACCCGCCCCTTTGCGGATTTTCCAAGAATGCGCAGACTTCAGACTGAGGGGTAGCGGATCTCAAACCAGGACACATGAAGTAAGTATTCGGCGAGTTGAAGAGGTTTGCCTCTATCCAAAGAGGGAGCCCCGGAAGAAGCCGTCGTGTAGTGTAGAGAGTGCCATTTCCAAGATCGCGGCATGCTTCCATGTTGCGGACTTCTGGCGCATTAACCTGTTCAGCTGGCGGAGTTTTGCCCCGGAGGGTGACTCGTGCTTATGATCTAGGTATATAAAGTTGTCGGAATTCGGGCCCCGCGGCCCCCTCGACTAATTTCTACCTCTCAACGACTTGCAGTGGTCTAGTACCTTGTGTTGCCAAGCCTTGATTTGAACAATATCCTATGCATAGCGTCGCCAACATCTCCTGGTTGATCTGGTTGTACGAGTCGCTTAGCATCATTCCACTTGGCTCGGGAAACCAGAATTGGATATTGTTTTCCAATTGGATAAGCGGACAACTGCGTAGGTGATGGTGGTTTCAAGGCATTCTCACGAGAAAGCTCGATATACCAGAGGGTTGTCAATCAGGGTAGGCAAAGATCATGAGCCAAGTCCCTCCACATTGGGGTGGTGTTGCATTCCCACATCCATTAAATCTCACTTGTAAGGTTTTAAGTGAGATAAAGATATGCTTTTCTCATGCAAATTTCATGCGAGACCGCTGCGGGACGAGCCTGGAAGTGCCGTGGTTTCGTTGGTGTGCCGTTTGGAGTTTACGCTTAAACTCCGTATAGCAGGTCAGCGAAAGATTTCCCGGCCAAGGGGCATACTTCCGATGAGTGCAGATACCAGCGGAGAATACAATTCGATGTGGGCGCCACTGAACTTTGGATGAACAGGAAGCCTGTCGGTCCTTTGATTCTATCCGGACGGCAGACGTCGACGTCCGGTCCCCGCCTCCGCGGGATGCGCGCGGCGTTGGTAGACGATAAGGACACGTGCGAGGTCATGTGATGGCGCGTTCTGTCTGCGTCTGAATCCTGGCGCGTCCGTCGCCATCCCCTCGCGGTCGCCCACTCGATGACGCACGACACCTTTCTGGCTTTTGATGAGCTTCCGGATAGAGATCCAATCATTTTGCATGCACACCGCGACTAGCTGCAGAATGACCCAACTTTGAAAGGTATTAATTGAATCTTTGAGATACGACTGAAGAAAAGTAATTCGAAATCATGCCCGCCCGTAAGCGTGCTGCCTCTCCGGCCGCTGAGGATGAGCCCCGCCGGCGGTCTCGGCGCGTCTCGAGCACCCCTAAGAAGAGCATGTATTTTGAGGGTGACGACGACGATGATGACTTTGATGGAGATGCGAAGGTTGAAAGTGAGAGTGATCAGGTGCAGAGCGAAGATGATGACGAGGAAGAGGAGGAGCAGCCGAAGAAACGTGGACGTGGGCGGCCAAAGGGTTCGGTCGCTAAACCTAAAGCTAAGCCACAGCCCGCGCCCAGCAAATCAAAGGCAGTGAAGAGGCAAAAGATTGAGAAGGTTGAGGATGAGTATCAGGATGACCAACCTGAAGAGGATGAAGACGAAGATGGAGACGATGAGGAAGACTACGAGAGTAGGGTGACTATCATCCCGCACGAGAAGCTTCGGGGTCTTGATGGACAGGACTATTCAGACGACACCGTTCATAAGAACACCATGCTGTTCTTGAAGGACCTGAGAGCTCACAATCAGAGATCGTGGCTGAAGAGTAGGCTCCACAAGGAAATCCTCTTGGTATTCTACGAATGCTGACCTAGTCCAGGCCACGACGGCGAGTACAGGCGCTCCCTCAAGGACTGGAACACATTTGTCGAAACTGTCACGCCCAAGATCACCGAAGTGGACTTCACCATTCCAGAATTACCGGCGAAAGACCTCGTCTTTCGCATCCACCGCGACATTCGCTTCAGCAAGGACCCGACTCCTTATAAGGTAACTGCCATTCTCCATCGCTCTCAGCCTGCTTGAACTTCAATGGGAGATTTGTACTAAGGATATCAAACGCACAGGCGCACTTCTCTGCGGCATGGTCTAGGACGGGCAAGAAGGGCCCTTACGCCTGTTACTACATCCACCTTCAGCCAGGCTCTTGCTTCGTGGGCGGTGGGCTGTGGTGTCCCGAGGCATCGCACTTGCAGAAACTGAGGGAGAGTATCGATGAGCGGCCGCGCCGGTGGCGCAGGGTCTTGAACGATGAAAGGTTCAAGAGGACTTTCTTGCCCAAATCGTCGCAGAAGGGGGGCGAGGAAGCGGCGCTGAAGGGGTTTGCCGAGACGAATAAGGGGAATGCTCTGAAGACCAAGCCTAAGGTACGTTTCCGTCAAATCCTCGGTCCTGAAATCCACGATCGGCGAAGAGAAGATCACCGTTATCAAGGAACGATACTAAAACACTTTGCATAGGGCTACTTGGTCGATCACCGCGACATTGAACTGTTGAAATTGCGCAACTTCACCATTAGCAAGAAGGTTGATGACAAGGTGTTCACCGAGGACGATGCCCAAGAGCAGATTTGTGAGATCATTGCCGCGATGCACCCATTCGTAAGTAACCCTTTGCTGACTGGTTGTGGTATGGATGGATGATGGATGTGCTGACAAATGGTGTAGATCACCTTCTTGAACAGCATTGTTATGCCCGATTTCAATGCAGACGACGATGATGATGATAGCGACGAAGACGAAGAGGGCGAAAACGGCGACGCGAATGACAATACCGAAGGAAACGGCGATGCGGAGGAGACAGGGGACGAAGGTGAGGAAGGAGGCAAGGACTGGAGCACGCACAAGTTCTGATACTTGATTGGGATGGAACGCCCATTCTTCTGTGCGGCAAACCACGCCCACTTGAAGGATATGGCTGTTGCCAGCTGGCTCAAAGGCATTGATTGGAACCAAAGACAGCCCAATGGGAACGAGTTCTAGCAGGATGATGAGCGATGATGGCATTTCTTGTTGATAGTTGCGTACGTGCGGAAGTGCTTGTAGGATATGGAACCGGCGCAGAGCACTCCCGTGTGGTCTTTGCTGGCGTCGACTACCACAAGAAGGATTGCACTGATTGTGACACTTCCTTGTTCTTCCTATAGTTCCTAGAACCTTTGATCGTGAAGTCTACTCGAGTGCTCAGCCCGACTTGGAAGATCAGTTCATCCTCCGCGAACAAAGGGCAGTAGAATTCCTTTGATGCTTGAGGTACAGCCATCCATTAGAACACCTGATGAAAGGATACATCCTCGGAATCTGTTGCTGGTACGTATCTAGAGACTGACAATGGTTGTTTGACATACAGCTTTCGAGGTTTCAAGTCTTCAACGTTTCAATCTAACAGCAGCTCTGATTACACATTGAGTCTTTCACACTATGTGCGGAGCACAATAAGCCATCGGCTTAGATCTAGAGAGTCGTAAAGATTCGGCCAAGCTTCTGGTTCCTGAATCCATGGCTTCAGAGGGTCCTCGTCCGAGGCTACTAAACCAGAGGGATGGAAGCCACCTGACAGAATCAACTCATCCTCATCAACGACATCGATAACTTCATTCGCACATTTTTAACTTCACCGAGCCATTTCTGACCCGCCACTGTAGTCTAGTGTTTTGTATCAACCCCACTTACCAACTTTCCTCAACCTTTTCATCATCATGACTATCGGTGTCGTCAACGATTTGGTCGACTTTTGTAAGTGGGCCACTGCAAAGCGGCCAGACGGCTCCAACCGTCAGTACAAGTATGGAGATTGTCACAACACGAGATGCCATTGGTCTATGGACTACAGCAAGGATAAGTGCCACTGCTTCGACCCTGTTGAGGAGGCCCCGAAGGATGTCGCTAAGGATGCTACCAAGAATGGAAAGAAGTAGAGAGTAGATCTAGAAGGGGATGTCACTGCTGAATCAAAATTTCGTTTCTCTCTGCGATACTATCAAATGTGTATTGATATGGAGCAAAACTCAAGAGCATGTGATTGTGGAGTAGGAAGTCAATGAATGGAGTTGCCATTTCTCGATGACTCTTCGCTGAACTCTTTTTCACCGAGAGTACCCAATAAATCACACACCTTATCAACCGATACCAGGCACTTCCCAAAGCTATATTGAGTAATTACAACAGTACTATATGAAGACAAGACTTTCGGTCTTGCCGCCTCCGATGGAACCAGATTGCTCGGGCTAAAAAGCGGCGGCTTCATCCGACACCTGACTTCACCACCTGATCGCCCTGTCAAAAGACTCAGCGCCTTGCCCACGATAGAGTTGTCTTAAAGGATCGATCCCGAATGAATGTTCTTGTCGGAACTGAAAATGTCGCATCAAGTTCTTCCAACGTCAATTGTTTGGTTTCAGGTACCCAGAAGAAGATCATAAAGAAGGCAAGAACATTCAAGCCGCAGTAAAATCCGAACGCTCCAGTGGGGCTCAATGCAGTAAGCATGTAAGGAAACGTCAAGGCCAAGACTGAGGCACCGGCAGCATTGATGACCACACTCCAAGCCATTCCGATTTCGCGATGAGAGAGCGGATATGCTTCGGCAGCATATGGATAGCAGACTGGGCCCTCGCCGACTGCGTAGAATGCTGCAAAGATGAAGATGAAAGCTGCAATGAGACCTAATCGGATGTTACCTTCGCCTGGAATGAGATAGCAACATCCAGAGACCAAGAGAGACCAGGCCATGTGCGGGAAGGTTGCCAGCAGAAGTGAACGTCGACCGAATCTGTCGATCATGTAGATGGCGGGCAGAGCAAAAATAAAGGTGGTGAGTCCAAACCCCCAAGAGGCCCATAACGCCTTTTGCTCAGAAACCCCGGATTCGACGAATATAGATGAGGAATAGAAGGAGATGATGTTGACTTCGACGCTGTTAGCTTTTCTCGACTCGCAATCCTGGAGAGGTGAAAGACCTACTGCCGCACATCTGCTGTGCTATCATGACTGTACTCGCGGCTACGTTGGCCCGACGTAGTCGAGGGACGACGAAAAGGTCTTTGAAACGTTGGAACGCATTACCAGCACTCTCGAAAAGACTTTTCTCTGTCTCCAGAGCGATATACATCATAAATAGGTCTCGAGCGGCTTGAAGCTTGGTGAATCGAAGTCTTTGCAATGACGCAAAAGCCTCGGGAGCCCGGTCCTTCTTCATTAGCCAACGAGGACCTTCACGGGTGTCAGCAAAGTTTCGGTTTCTTTTCCAGTGATACGATGCGCGTGAGACTTACTTTCGGGACAGAAAAAAATCGTTATCAGCAAGGGAATGGCAGGAATCATTGCCGATCCCAATTGAAGCCTCCAGGTAATGGAACCGGCATTCATTACAGCCAGATTGGCGGAGAAGCCCAGGAATATTCCAAAGGCAACATAAAGCTGCCACGTCATTGTCAATGCACCTCGAATTGCTGCAGGGGAGCATTCAGCGGCGTAGATGGAGGTGGTCGACGCTTTGATCCCCATGCCTGTGCCTAGAACAATGCGGCACGCGAAGAGTTGATACCACGTCTGGCACAACGCGGATCCCAGGACAGCGCACAACGACAATGTGCACGAGGCGAAAATGGTGCCTCGGCGACCTAGCCGGTGATTGAGGGGATCCGAAAGCCAACAGCCGCTGGAACACACTTAGTACGGTAGCGGAAACGTTGTAGAATGTGCTTACATCATGAACATGGCGATTGTAGGTGCAGAATTGATCAGCCCAACGATCCATTTATCCCTTGCAGAGTTACTTGCAATACCAAATTCCTTGGGAAATGATAGGTTTGCGCCATTGCTTCCGGTCTGTTCATGTGTAGTCAGCATCTCGCATGTTCCTCTCCAAGACTCTGCAGACTAACCTGGTCCCATCCATGAACAGCGGCACCAATGGAGCAGGTAATGACAGTCAGCCAAAGTGACTTGGGATGACTCCATTTCTGGTTGATTTCGCGATCTAAGGCCTCCTTGTCTTCGGCACTGATCTCGGACAGCTGATCATACGTGGTGGTGTTTTGAGCGACCAAGGCGCCTTTCATCAACAGGTCCCGGTGGTCATGCAGGTTGTAGCGGTTCGTAAGGTCATCGACACGAGCCGTAATATCATCTCGGGAGAGCTCTGCGAGAGGATTCCTGATACTGCGAATGTCAGTCGACGCCAACATGTACATGAACGGTGAACGTACGACAACTTCCCGCCACTTGCGATTTGCTCGATCTGATGGACACTGTCGTTGTCCTGAGGGTATTTCGTATCGGGGATGTTCGACATATTGGATAATACGCTGTGTTCTTGAGTAAATCGCAGTGAAGTCTTAAGTGATCAGAAAAGAAGCTGGGAGATCCGGGGTAGCGTTGGCCTTCCGAAATCTGGGGAATGTGGAGGGAATCTGGGGAACTTTAAGGACATTTCCCTCTCCAAGAATCTTCAGTTAATCCCGAGCTCCTTTCGGTATAACAATGAGCTCACCCGAGTCATTATAGACGTGTGCTTTTCAATTATTGGGCCGCTTAAACCATACTTAGGTTTATGTTGGTAGTAGACCGATATCAAGATGACATGGAACGACTAGGCCCACGTTTGGTTGCATATTAACCTGATCCCTTGTTTCCAAATGACCAGACCATCTGACTACCATCCGCGTCGCCTAGAATCGTAATACTTGCCACAGTCTGTCAAATTTGTCCGGATCTTTCTGTGGCGGCTCGTCAAGGTTCACTAACAACCTTTGACAGGGCCGTTATCGGTCGGAGAGTTGCTTCATCCCTCCGGCCATTTATTGATGGCTCATGCGCATCAAGATTCCAACCAGCCACCCTTATAAGCGGAGTCACTAATACTGGTGGTGGAAATAACAGCAATTCACAAAGTACCCGAAGCATATAGCAAAGTCTACTAGCAGCCGGGAGATGGTCACGCTTCTGGCACCACTCGCAGCAGAAAACCTCGTCATTGTCGGAACTACGCTCTAGCCTCCTAAGCTGGAACTTTAGTCGTCGCTTTGCAAACACAATTTGCATGCTTCTCCTGACATGCTGAATCTTGTGAATACTCATGCGTCACGACAATCGCATGAGTCCAGAAGGTAGTACGACATCCCGCAAGATCACTGCAACATGCCCAGTGCCCAAAAGTCTAAATCCATCAGGTACTTTTCACGGAAAATCTCTTACGTACGCTCATAATAGAGGAGATGGTGTTCCCAGGAGGAGTGGTACTTGACGAATTTGGACTTTGTAAGTGACTTACAGCCCATCTCCCTGTGGTTTGATCATCAATCCCACCGGCTGACCCAACCTCTCATGCAGGTACTGTACAGTACACACCGGGCTAACCGTAAGCGGGTCCCTTATCCATAGTCGCATGCGATAGTCCGTCCTGGGAAGCCTTGTATGTTCATTCAGGCTGGCATTGCATTGCCAAGTTGACCATGGCTCAGAAGAATTTCCCACTCTACTGATGCAGTTACTGTACAGTTCAGTTATACTGGTCCAAAAATTGACAGCATCATATGAGACTGCTGGTGATGGAAATGAACTTTTCTACACTGCACGGCATGTCATCGACTCATCCAAAGATACAGAATGGACGTATCGAACAAGTGCCGGGTATTGTCTCACAAAGTCCCAACAGACAAGTGCCTGTTGTCTCCATTCACACGGCAGACCCTGTAAACTGGTTCGTAGACCTTATTGGGCTTTGAGTAATGTGCCTCGAATGCCCAGTGACAAATGAAGAGACCCTAGCAGCCTAGAAGGCGCAGATTGCTCTAAGACCCGACCAGTGGAAGGAAACAGAAGGTAGAGAGGGGGCCACCTCACGGTCATTCGGGGCCAAGCTAATTTCTTCCTATGCTTGGGGTCACTGCAGGGCTATCCAAGATCATCAACAGCGTGGCTGAAAGTCTATGGAGGCGGGGTAAGGGATGAATCTGGCTACGTGACCTCGTGGGAACTGTGCAGTAGGTGCATGAGGTTGATCACAGAACTCGGCCCAATTGTACCCGTATCATTCGCCGATTTCGTTGGCTTTTGCCACGTTCTCAGCTTCAGATAAATTTCTGCCGACAACTTTTGATGCCTTCCGTGTATATAAGCAGCTATCGAAAAGCATTGTACTCCATCAATTTGTCCTAGACTCTTCGAAGCATTGGAATCAGAATACCAAGTGTCGCAACGCTATCGACCGAAATACCGCAAGAATGGGCAATGTCACCTGGCTTAACAAGCTCTCGGAGCAACGTAAGTCCATTTACCTCAGGTCCGGCCTTGAGTGAAAATGCTGAACCGAAGTGTCTAGTCAAAATCGACATCGACTGCATGGACCCTGCTGAAGCGAAAAGGTTCCTACCCATGGTACCGTACGACCAAACTAGCAACCAGCGTCTCGTCTATGAGCAAATGGTAGCACCCGAGAATCGCGAGTTGTTCCTCAAGACCGTTCGAGAGGGCAAGGATGAGGGCTGGGAAGTGATTTTGGACCGCATGGTACGCGAGATTATACATTTTACCAACAAACTCGCGGTTTCAGTTGCTGACTTTTACTGCAATGTGCCTCGTAGAGCGCACTGCTTTGCGCCAAAAACATCAACAACCTTCAAGGTCGCGTCTTGCTTCAGTCTTCAGCTTTCCACGCCTACGACACCGAGAAGGTTGTTGCCCACGCTCGTTCATACGCCCGTGAGTTCGAAAAGGCCGGTATTTCCAAGGACCGTATTTGCATCAAGATTCCGTCAACTGGACCTGCACTCAATGCAAGCCCAATTCTTCTGAAAGAGGGAATTCGCACTCTGGGAACCTCCATCTTCTCGGTCTCTCAGGCCATAGCCGCCAGTCAGGCATCCTGCCTCTCCATCAGCCCATACTACAATCGTAAGTATAGAATGCGTTGGGCGTGTGATTACGAAGTATGGGATTCTGACTGGACTTCAAAGTTCCCTGGTACCATGCGGACAAGGCAAATCAATGGCCGAACGTTGAAGACCCTGCTCTCCAGCACCCCATGTCTGCGAGAATGGTCCAGATCCAGCAGGTGTACCAACGCCTTCGTGAAGAAACAGGGAAACCACAGCCACTGCTTAAGCCAGCAAGGTACGGGCCTAACATTCTCTCACCGTTCGTATATTACACTCACACCCAGGGTATAGCTTTATTTCCGCGAGAGAGGCGATGGCAATGGGCGAATTCGGATGCGAGCATGCCACTATCCCAGAGGACATTCTTTTGCAGCTTTCCATATTGGACGCTGATGCCAACCCACCGCCCGGAAATGACGCCCCTAAGAAGACCGGCATTCCGTCTCCACGCATTGCTCACCTGGCATCTACCGACCCTTTGGCAGGTCCCAATTGGGATGGCAAATTGGCTTCAACCGATGTCGACTACCTGGCAGACAATGGAGCGGCCTTGTCGAAGGCCATCGCCGCAGACCCGGTTACAGAGCGAGGTCTACGCGAAGCTCTGGAAGCATTCCAGGCTAACGAGCTGCAGAGCAAAGCGGCCATTGAGGAGGTTCTCAAACAGATTTAAGGTACTAACCCATTGGCACGACTTTTGCTAGTGAAGTATCAATCAAGGGCTAGTTTTGTTGCCATTCATATAGCCGAAGGTCAATACGATTATTTCGTGCCAATATACTCATGGTATTAAGCCAGTCAACGGAAGGCAATGCTGAGTCATTTGAGACTTCGAAGCCAGCAACGTCTTCGGCGATGAGAGGCAGCCAAAGCTCGCTGTTTAGATTGATAAAGTATCTTTTGCTATCATATGTGATCATTACTAAAAGAACGATCTGCCAGATACTCAGTTGATTGAACATCAAAAGGGGCCCAACAATGCTCTGCTTCGCAATCTTTTTGATCGACACATGAAGCTCAACAGCATGTATGTATGGCCCGTTCCTTTCGTTGGAATCCTAATCAACGGCACTCTCAACTGTTGCTGGATCGCACTCGTGCAAGAGCTGCGTCGCCAATCACTGCTGTTTTCCTTCTGAAGCAAGACTGAAGGTTTGGCATCTCTAACTAAAAATAGTCTTAACGGGGACGTGTGACTGAGGTTTCAAAAGTAATGCCTCAAGTTCGCATCGTGCGAGGTGGATCAAAGGGGTCGTCATCAAAGAAATAGCATGACAAACTTAGGAAACTTCTGTAGCGCTCTTAATAAATCATGCGTCTCTCCAAGTTCCGTCTAAAGCGTGGCTCAAGGTTCTAGAATTTGACAACGCTGTTTTGGAACACCATGTGTTTGTACGACTATGACGCCGTGGTCGCGAATTCCGAGCATGGAAACAGGAAACTCGACCATCCATGCTAAACAATGAAATGGACCGTGACCAGAACCACGCTAATGCGGCTACTGCACAGTATTACCTTAGCCTCATCCCATCGGCAGGAGAATAAGATGCTAGCTAATTAGACATATTACGTAAATCTCAATAAAGCCTGCCAGACGTCTCGCTGAAGAGACCCTAACACAATGATGCTATTTTTCGCAGGAGGATGATTATGAAGAGAGATTTGCAATCAGCGTGAGATACGATTCTTGCGGATATGACTACCTTATCATAAGTCATTCGTGTGTGATGGTTCTTCAGCACAGACTTCATTGGCACAAGAACCAAATGTGGCTGGAAAGGATCATCCCCGCCATCCTACTGCAGTTACTGTACAGTAACCGCATGCCAAACGCCATCCGGACGTAAGAAGGGAACTTTCTCCGCACCAAAGCGCTGCTACTGTACAGTTCGCGGACCATAACAGCGCTTTTTGGACCTGTCAGTGATATTTAATGATCTAGGTGGAAGTCACTGTACGGTAGCATAGATTTCTACTCAAGAGGAGAATTCCTACAACTTAACAGACCGTTCGAAGCCTTACAATCTTTTCGGGACAATCTCGTTAATCGCTGCAAAATTTGGACATACATCCTAAGGTTGCGACCTCCTTGTTTATCACCACTGAACAGTCTCCAAGCCCTTAGCCAGCCCAATCCTTGTTGCGAACCGACACCATGTCCGTCTCACGCGATCAACTCAAGTTCCGGGCTCCCCCATCCATGCAACTAAGCGATGGGTCCGCCTCCTCCAAGACCGCTCCCCCGCAGCCTATCTCCAACCTCACGCCGGCCGAGCGGGCCACTGCCCGTTTCGCAGTCACTGGCAACGCCATCATCACCGGCGGCGCCGGCGACATCGGCTCTGTCGCCTGCAGAGCTCTGCTAGAGCACGGCCTCCAGGGCCTCGCCATCTTCGACCTTCACCCAGATGCAGGACAAGCAATTGTCAAGGACCTTCAGTCCGACTTTCCCGCGGCCAAAATCACGTTTGCAAAGGTCGACGTGACGGACGCCGATGCGGTGTCGGCGGCCGTTGCGCAAGCCGAACGAGACGTTGGCCCGATCAACCTGTGTCTCTGCTTCGCAGGCATTGCCTTTGCCGCCCACGCACTAGACATCACGCCAGAGCAGTGGCGGAAGATGCTCGAAGTGAACACCACCGGCGCTTTTCTCGTTGCCCAGGCCGTGGCAGCGTCGATGGTGAGCCGAGGGAGTGGTGGGAGCATCGTTCTCATGGCGAGCATTTCTGCGCATATTGTAAACTTTCCGCAGCCGCAGGTTCACTACAACGCTGCCAAAGCAGCCATTCTATCCATCAAAAAGTCGCTCGCCGCAGAATGGGCGAGGTACGGCATTAGGGTCAACAGCATCAGTCCGGGATACATGGACACCATTCTGAATGAGGGCGAAGGTCTCGAAGAGCATCGGCAGACTTGGAAGCAGAGAAACCCGTACGGTAGGATGGGCAAGCCAGAGGAGCTGACTGGAGCTGTGGTTTTGCTGGCAAGCAGGGCAGGAAGCTATATCACTGGGGCGGACATCCTTGTTGATGGAGGTATCAGTGTCTTCTGAGGATAGAGTGAGAAGTACTCTTGGACTAGGTTTTCGAACCTCGCAGATTTGAAGTGCCTTGAAGCTCGTACATATTTATAATAACCAAAACCCCAACATGCATGAGCCGGCGGTCGTGCTCTGTTCTTAATGCTAGATCGTGTTTAACGCCCTTGCATTTGGGTGAACTACTGAACTCGAGCTTGCCTGTGTACATGTCTGCTAGGAGTGTAAAGATGAAATTTGGAATGAAAACCATGATGTCCTCTTTCGTGTTATATGCATGAGCCCTACGTAACATTTACAACTTCTTCGAATTTTATAGTATAATACGTAGCTGTATAATGACTTCATGCCATCTGATTTCTAAGTTAGCCAATTTATATCATACTATCGCCTTAGCCGAGAGGGAAAAGAGTGTGGATGATTAACTCTGTGTACCTTGGCATGGCCATGTCGAATTTCTGCCACCCCTCGCAGGGTTGCTCATGCGACCGGTTCATATGCGGCTAATATGTTTGCCGAGCTTGTTGAGAAGGACGTCCTCTTCCAAACTTGAGCGGCTGCCAGTCCATTTGCGAAGATTTGACATTACTACGACGCGGTTGGAAAGGCGAGGACGAGGTCGGGTTTCAGACCGAGCCAGAACCGAGAGCTTCGGGAGGCTTCATTTGCATGTATCCAGGCAGAGTTGGAAGGCCGTGTTTCGAAGATGGCATAGATGAGATGCCCGAGGATAATTCATGGTTGACAAAGTCCGAAAGCTTCAAGTTCCTCGTTTCCGTGAGAGATATATGGCATGGCATGGTTCACACACATATCGACCCCCTGAGTCCCGGACGGCGTCAGAACATCGTAGTTTGCTGTACATGCAACTTCTCCTAGCGTCTGGCCTTCGGGAGCAGTCGTAGACCTAAACATATCCAGGCCCGATACCACTGAGACCTGTCCTGGAAAGTCTGTTGTCGGCGCAAGCCCCCAAGGCATCTCTGGTTGTGCCGAAAACGACGACAGCGGCATTGTTAACGGCACATCGTTTCCTAGCGTAAGTTCATCTGACGGCGACAGCTGCTCAAGATATGATTCGCTCCCGGGCGGAAACAACTCAAGCTGCAGGTCCTGGTCCGCCGTACCGCTCCTCGAGCGCTGATTCTCGTCAGTCTCAGCGGTCCAGTTATCGCCGAATCCATTGTTGAAGACACCGAAAACCTCATTCTTGACGCCCATCAACTGTGTCATCGCTTCTGATACGGGCCTCGGCTCAACAAGCGGCTGCCCGGTTTGGATCCGCGTCGCATTGATCTCAGCCACGAGGCGTCTGTTTTCCGTGATGAGGTCCTGCATGTCCTCGGCGGCGTCCAGGCACGTGTCCCGTTGGGCTCGAAAATGCTTGATGCTCTCGTTGACGACGAGAACTTTGTTCAAGCGGCGGGCGTTGGCGAGTGACGGTACCAAGCGGGCGAGATCCTTTTCCCTAGGTTAGTCGCTATGCCCCAACGTCTTTGAGCTGTAATACGAGGAAGGGCGATGTATGTACTATGATGTTTTCTTTCATCTCATTCCGTTTTCTCTTCTCAGTGGCCAAGTTACGCGCATTTACATGCGCAGGCAGAGGGCGGACCCGTTTCCGCTTTTGGACCTTGCCGCTGCCGGTGGTGTCTTGCGGATTTGACATTGGCTCTGCAAATGTCTAGGATTAGAGGGGCAACGTTGTACGGGATTTAGTAAATTGCAGAACTTTCAAGGGTATCGAGAGAGAGACTCGCAGCTCAACAGGAATGCAGGCGATGGGCGGGAGTGATGCAACCTTAGGTTCTCTGCAGTGGTAAGGTAGGCGTGGCGGGGTTCATTATGGGAATGCACCGATAAGAAAAGTATGGTCTGAGGGGATCTATCCGCCCAGTCATCTTTAGCGTGGTAATTTGGCGATAAAATGCAATTCATCTATCGGGGCACGGGGCTACCTTATGTAGCCTCTATGCATAACATTGAATACTTCATTGGTTAGTCGCAGTATTCGGATCGTTGACTGATCTAGATGTGAACTCTGAGGGCTCTAGGAATCATTCAGGTTGAGTCGCCTTTCTTACCCCTGGCGGTAACACTGCTCAAGTGCATTCGCAAGCTGTCATAGCCGAGCTCGTGTCAATAATGTACGGCAACTAGAGTTACTACTGCACCCAGGGCTCCCACTCAGTAAACAAAGGCCAAAGTCCTTAGTCAAAATTTGGAATAGCTTATAAAGGGTGGAAGAAACCGTAGATTTCTTTTACAAAGAATGGAAAACGCGCGGATCGTGTTGGTTTCCTCCAATGCTTCAATGTCCACGAGGTTCAAAGCATCTCTGGGGAATGTATGATCACATGACATGTAGTTTCGGCCAGTCACTGCGATTGGCCAAGCCGGATCACGGCGCAGAGCAGAGCCAGTGGTATTCAGCTGGGCGGGTGACTCCACAGGGTTGAAGCTGGTTGGCCAAGGGGAAGTGGCTCGTGCTCCCAGCGTTTGTGCGAGCTTTGTTTCGTCAGATGTCCTGGCGGGACATCCGAAAGCTCACTGTTTAGAAATAGGCAAGGTACCTTGAACTTGGGTCATCTTTCCAGCCATGTGCCTTGCTGGACCCGAAACTTTGATGGGCAAGACTTTAGGAACCGAGTGAAAATTCTTCAATGTTTGAGTGAATTTGTTTTTTCTCCTTTGTTTACCAGCATGCTGCAAGATACCTGTGTTCAAGTCCAGTTTTCAGGGTCGGTTCCACAGGCTCTTTAATGAAACTACGTCAGCGGGGCCCAGAACACCAAAGGTAGGTAGGCTCACGCGCACCCGAAGAGTACGTACCGGAGACACCCCGCGGAGCTAAGCTTGGAGGGCGCCCTCCCTGCCCCACCAAGACTGCCTCGTCCGTCCCTCATTCACTCACTTCATGCACATTCCATCCCGAGCCCGACCCGGAGCCCGATCTCGACGACGGACTACATATCTCTATCATTCGCATCGTTTTCGATAACCTGGATAGCCTCACTAGCGACGACCAACTACCTTAGCTCCGGGCTCCCGCATCTGCCACCCTTATCCTTGTATCCTCAGGCGGACACCCCTCCGCTAAGTAGCGGCGACTTCACCTCTTGACCCCTCCTCCGGCCAGCCACCTGGGTTGAGCCGCACCACCACAGCTACATACCAGTCAGTCCTTGCTTGAGGACTGCCGTACTTTAAGCTCAAGATACCTCACTGCATTGTACGCCGGGCATCATGTTCTCTCAGGTACGCGCGCCCCCTCATCTTCTAGCTTACCACAATATCGGGTGGTTACAGCCGCGCGGGCGCTTTCGGTGAGGCTAGATGGATCGATAGTGGATGCTCAAGAGCTACCTTTCCTTGTGATGATGCACATTAAACACCCTCCGAAAGCTTCATGCAGCCTCAAAAGAGCTATATTACGTGTAGAGTACACGGGAACTGACACCAAGGACAGAAGAAACCATATTCCGCCGTTACGGTGAGCGTTGAGACGCTGACCGCCGAGACATACGATGAAGATGACATGAGTGGCATCCCAGACCTTGTGGAAGTCATCAAGCTGCAAGCTTCGGGTCCCGTAGAGGCTGCCCGCGCCATTCGTAAGAAGCTCAAGTACGGCAATGTCCATCGCCAGCTCAGAGCTTTGACCATCCTGGACGGCTTGATCCAAAACGCTGGCCCACGTTTCCAGCGAGCTTTCGCCGATGAGCCCCTATTGGAACGACTGAGGGTCTGCGGAACCTCTGATCTCTCTGATCCCGACGTCAGAAAGAAGTGTACCGAGTTGTTCCGCAGCTGGGCCCAGTACAAGAGCACGCCAGGCTTGGAGCGTATTGCGAAACTGCATCAGGTACGGCCGGCATTCTTCCTCGCCGATGCCAACTAATATCTTTTAGGAACTACCCAAGCGCAAGGTCGTTGTGACACAGGAGCGATCCAAAGCTGTGCGGGAGACTGAGAATCCTTTCGGGGAGGAGGAAGAGGACAAGCCTCCTTCGCCCACTACCCGTGCTGGCGAGTCATCCAGGCCTCAGCAAACGCCGTACCTGCCTTATGGGAACACATCCAATGTCACCAACTCTTTCAGCCACTCCAAATCCTCTTCCCATCCCGGCGGCTCCTTCTTCGGGTCGTCAAAAGATAAGAAGAAGAAGGACAAGGACAAGAAGAGCAAGCGCAAACCCTTCAACCTGGAACTGGAAAAGGACGCAATGAAGAGCGCGATTGCTGAGAGTTCCATCGCCACAACCAACCTGACCAACCACCTGCAGAGCATCAACCGTGAGAGAGAACGGATCTCTGATAACGCCCAAGCTGTCCAGCAATTCGAAAGCTGCAAACAGCTTAGGCGAAAGATCCTTCGTTATGTAAGTCACGTTCGCGCCTCGCCGCCTGATGCTTTTCTCTGACTAGTTGCCACAGATCCACCACATTGAATCCGAAGAATGGCTCGGCAGTCTCCTTCGCGCCAACGACGAGCTTGTCACGGCGCTCATGACGTTTGAGCAGCTCGACCGCTCGATCGACGCCGACAGTGACTCCGACGATGAACTTGCCGAGCAAGCTCACATGTACCGAAGTAAGCGTCCACGTACTCCCATCAATCCTCAAGAGCTTTATTAATAAATTTACAGTGGTGACGGAAAAGGCCAAGCAATCCATGTCCCCGCCTCCCCCCGATGTTTCTGGTCTGAGCATCGGCAACACTCCGTCCTCCCGTCCGCCTGCTCCACCCCGACTGGTCCCGATGGCGAGGCGTTCCCCGCCCGCACCAGCTCCGGCGAAGCCCCCGAGACCTCCTGTCCAGAAGGTTGTTGAGCCTGACTCGGAGGAGGAGGAAGACGACGATGACCCTTTTGCCGACAAGAACGCTCTGGAGACGCCCGCGACCGAAAGAGCAGAGCCGAGATGGTGATACCTAACCGCCATAACTATTATCCATCATACTTTTCCATCTTCTTTGTACTTTCCCCCATCTCATTCAAGGATATCCTGTCATGTTGACGGACAGAATAAGTGGTCGAGAGTTCGCATCAGGTGCAAGTCGAAAAACTCAAGTCATCTAGCAAAGCGCCCCGTTTAGACATTTCATTGATGAATGATTCAAGAGCATACATGATATCTACTATTTCGGTGCTATTAATAATGCGCACCACTATAGAGTACATAACGTTCCCCTTTCCGAACATCCGAAATCGGTCACCGACTTCCCACCGTTGGTACCGACTCGGCCTCAACTCCCCTTTGGGAACCGCGCCCGGGCCCCCAACGTCCCCGCCGAGCGCCATTCCGGGAGCTATCGCCCGACGTGCCCCCGCCGGAGATGCTACGATCCCGCCATCCCCTCGGCGGCATGTGTTCAATATTTGCATCCTGTCAAAGCTCCCCCTCGCGGCAGAGCTCTCTTCGATGTCCAATGGGATCCTCTCTCGCGGGGCACGGGTTTCCTCTCGCAAGCTCGGCCGAAGCTCTTGCTACTACATCTCGTGGATAAGACGCAAAACAAAGTTGTGACCCCGCGGTTCGATGTGACGTAAAATCAGGGCCCCGACGTAGCACCGCGGTGGGATTTATTGAATCCCTTTCGATTATCGATAAGCTCGGGCTACCTTTTGATAATGTCTTCCGTGACTCGCGCAACGGCATGTGGAGCGGAGGGCCCGATGGTAACGCGTGCGGATGGTGCATCGAAAGTGAGATGTGACATGGAATAAGATGAGAAGGTTCCCTTTTCGGGAGGCCCTGTAAGAAGAATGCCCATGAGGCCATCGCGACTCGCGAGGGATGTTCCTGCATGTCATTTACAAGGATGGCGGAGAGAATAATGGCAATGATTCTAATCCCGCACGCTCAACCCGCCATCGCCGAGCCGGGGGCAGCAAGAATGACCGTCAGACCTCCTCCGTCTAAGACATCTATATGAGCGAGCTCTCCTCCTCCAACACCATGATCTTGTCTCTTCAGTCTCCAGCAAGCGTAGGCCACTCACTCATTCCCTACCCCAAAGTCCGCTAAGATGCTCGCCCTCCTCGCCCTGGCCGTGGCCATGGTCACCGGCGCCCACGCCGCCGCCAACACAACCACCACGCTCACGCCTGTCCTGCGGCCCGAGTGCAACAAGACGGACCCGGCTAACCTCGTCCCGTCCAACGACATCACTCTAAACTACGGCGCCGTCGACGACGTGAGCCTCGTCAGCGTCGTCCTAGCCATGAAGTATCCCTCGGTCGTCCTCGAGGAGGTCGCGGCCATTGCGAGCGTAGAGTGCGCCGAGGATGCGAGCATTACCGTCACCTTCAATGCCACGGCCGCCTTTGAGCAGACGTCTCAGCAGTGGCAGGCGCTTGATGACTTTGTCATGGTCACGAATCACCTGGGTAACTGCGACGCCGACAACGAGCGCGGCTTCTTCTTGGTTGATACCGTTACCTGGGACGCCGAGACTCTTCAGGTTGTCGCAAATGCTAACAAAAGTGATGTTGCCAACACGGCTAGTAAGTCTATGTCTCTTTACTTGATAGAAAGAGAGGTGCTAACCACCTTCACCAGCCTCTACGGAGATTTCTTTCTCCAACGTCCCTGTTCAGAACCCCGCCAGCAAGCGTGACATCAAGTGGGATGACGGCGGCGTGCACATCACGAACACGCTCGCCCTCCCCGCCAACACGAACCTCTTCACCTACGACCCGTACCTCTCCGTCACCGCCGACGAGGCCTCCCTGACGTCCAACATGACCTTCTCCGGCACGCTAAAGTACAGCATCATCCCTCTCAAGGTTAAGGAGCTCGCCCTCGACATCGACACCACCTTTGACGCGGTCCTGGGTCTCACCGTCGACGTCAAGGCGCCGTACTCTGGCAACTTTACCTACGACCCCGAGGACCTGGGCTACGTAAGTGATCACTCCTCAAACCCGCCGCATTACGCCCCGACTAACATCCGAATCCCAGAACTTCGTCGACATCCCCGGCATCATCAAACTCGGCCCCGCAATCGGCTTCGCCATCGGCGTCGAACTCGAAGCCGACGCCAAAGCATCCATCACCACGGACCTAGGCCTCTCCTTCCCCGACGCGAAACTCCACCTCGACCTCGTCGACGCCGCGTCCTCCTCCGCCACGGGCTGGGACCCCGTCTGGACCGCGCGCGCCAATATTTCCGAAAAGGCCGCCGTGGGTGTGAACCCGTACGTCGACCTGGGCGTCGAGCTCGTGTTCGAGATCCTCGGCGGCGCCATCGATCTCAGCTCGGGGGTGACGTCGCGCTCGAAGCTGGTGAATGACTTTGTGCTGTCTGCGAGCCAGGGGGTGAACGGGACGGGTGTGAGTGTCGGGCAGAATACGACGGGGTGTGAGGAGGGGCTTTCGGTGAAAAGTGATTTCTTTTTCAGCGTTGTTGGGTTTGCGACGCAGTGGTGGTCGCAGGAGCTTTATAGTGTTGAGGTGCCTGTTGCGGATGAGTGTTATACTTGGTTGTGAGGTGTGGTTTATGAAGGTCAATGATGTGGCTGCCAATGTTATGGGGACTATGAAAGAGTGGTTTAACGAGTATTCTGACGATCTCATATGGCATCGTCATGTTCGCAACGTGATTGGCAAGTTTACAAATGTCAACCTAGAACGAATACTCGTGTTTTTATGAAGACATCGAACTGGCTTGTCTAGGGTACTACAACCGATTGCAGATGATGATTGATCTGAGGTGGTATTGGACGTTGTCTGCTGCTGCCTGTTTCTGAAGACTAAAGGAACCAATCTTTCTGCTAGGTATTCTTTGTTCGAGTTCAGTTCAGGCCTGTCGATTACCTCGAAGAGAGAGAGGACACGCCCAGCAACCCCGCAGGCAATGTTCAATTCCTGTGGCTCTATCTTTGAGAAGATTGAAGAACTTCACTTCGCTATATGTCCTGAAAGGAGCAAGTCACTTGTGCTAATATTTTATAACCCACGACCGAACATGGTTTGTCGATTCAGTCATATGGCGCTTAATAGGAGACTCAAATCTGCCGTCCTTTCGGAGCAGCAGACTAAGTTTGCGATATAGACCCTCATCAACGGTAAGGTAGGGACGGGCAGTCTTCGTGTTTCGGCATCCGTGTGTGCAATTTTGGACAAGACCTCAAGAGGAGGCTCCGAGAAACGAAGACATATATCTCAATCTAGAGATAGCTTGGTGCTTTTATGGGTTTCTCCAGGCTTGAACGCCATCTGAAAGACCTCAACGTCTCAATGACGCGATGAAGCCAGTGGCCAGATTTCCCCAGAAGATGCCTCAAGCTACATGCTAGTAGTCTCTTCTTCAAGGGAGTGAATCATACGTACGTCTATCAGCGACGTATTTGAGGAACGATCACGTGCGAGATAGCTAAGTGTACGAAACCGTCCTTGTGAATATCCCCCTGAGTCCTTTCTTGGCCTTTTCATGTCGGTGCTCTCGCTATCAGACCAAAAGCTCACTTATATTAGCACTCACTCACGCAACATAGTCGAGATATCAAGCCCCAAAGGGAGTTTAGATTTCCATCACTTTCACAGATGATACGAAGCCGCGACACGTTCTTGTCCAATCACTAGTCTTCCTCTCATAACAACGGACTTGTCCATCACAACACTTCCTGGAGAGCCTCCTGGACCACCTCGGCCCGCCGTCACCCTTGGCATTAGGGAACAAGCCGAGGCAACAAGAAAGGGTGAGTATGAAGGGTGGGTGAGGGGTAAGAGTATGGCTGCGGCACATCATGGCTCACGTTGTCTTCACTCTTCATCCAAGGCTCACCAGGTCTAAATGCCATATCTGCGAAAAATCGATCCCCAAGATCGAGCTCGTATGGAATGATACTCGGTTTTGAAGTAGCTTTCGCTTATTAAGACCCACCACTCAGTCATATTCTGTCACTCGACGTGGCAGACGCAGTGAAGGATTTCAGCTTGCGACAAGATCGTACACCACGAGACCACTTTCGAAACTGCGCCCAGTGAGGCATCATCAAGATGACGCCCCTCCAGTTAGTCGCTCCTCAAATCGTGAATTACACGCCTCTCGACGTGTGCCCTGACAAGCCGCTCTAGGCAGAATATGACACGGCCCGATACCCATGTAAGCTACTCTATCTTCTCTTCAGGGACTCCTTAGCCCTTGTCTCCGGATATGCGGTGCGGCATATCGTCATGAGATCACACAAAGCACTCTCAAGATACGTACCGTGTCTGATATAGCCCAACGGAGCAACTCTTCCAGACTTCGTAGCCTTTTCGAGTAGACTGAGTGGCGTGTATGTTGTTTCATGGGTGCACATATACGTCTACTGCATGCACTGTTGATCCATGCACTCTGTTTGGAGCGTGAATACATGTAGCATTCGCGAAAGCTCCTCATCGCTGGATTTCTTACCGCTATTCATGGCGGGAGGCATAGAATATTGGTGACTTACACGGTGAATGCGTCCATCTTGCATTACGCTCTGCTACCTAGACACCACGACAAGCTGGGTTCTAGCATGAAGGAAGCTACCTTGACAAGACTACATAACTATGTCAACTCCGGATACAGTGCCTGAAGTGTACATCAATTTCCCCCATTCTGCTTGAGCAAAGCGGCGGTGAGGAAGGCCGCGTTTATCCGTCACGTTTAGCCTAAAACACGCGTGCTCCCGATCTGGCATCTACCGGTGAAGAAATGCTGCACGCGACCCCCTTGCCAATGTGGTCTTTTTGATCTACTGGAGGTTGATTCGAGACAACATCTCCTTCAGAACTGTCACCCATGTCAAGGAACCGAATCCCTGGGAAAGATGGGGTTGGTTGAAATACTACCACTTCAGCCATGATTGATGGTACTGCCACTCGGAGTGGCCACGCCATAGGTGCGGTACTATTCCTCTGACACAATATGATGTTCTCTGGGGTGGGAAGAATGTTCGCCAGATGCTCCGTACAATGGCCACAGCCATGCCAGTGCAACGTGCTTGAAGAATATGGGGTGCATGGCCCCTTGCTACATGATAACAGCTCTACGAACAAAGTCAATGTGGCTTTAACGGCCACTGGGTGTGTGTTTAATACAATTCAAGATGACATCGTCTCTTCGGATTCCATGACTGTGCTCTTGCTTAGAATTCAAGTCGCGAATACTCCATCCTGGTGCGATTCCAGATATTAACCAGAGAGAAGTTTTCTCTTCTCTCAAGGAACCGTAGAGGCACTTGGCCCGAAGTCCCGGGCCCGAAATTGCTGAGAGAAAGTCACCTGGCACACAAATTCTCACCGAGTAACAGCATCCCTGGCACCTCGGTCAGCCACAAGCGATGCTCAGCGGAAGGATTTCCCAACAGAGTCACATCCCGCTCTCTTCAACCTTGGCTAATCAGTCTGACTTGCCAGAACACCGGGCCGAATAACGGCTGAACAAAGTCGCGCATCCTTCCCCCTCAAACGAGCCGTTACGCGTGGCTGTCTCGATCCGTGAAGGAGCGCCTTGTGACTGCTGATCCGAAGCCAGGAATTCGCAGTTCGTAATCAACGGAAACCAGGAAGAACTTGAACGGCCTGTCCAACAGTGTCCGAGACCCCACGTCGGCCGTACGGCCCCTCTCTCGCTGAAATATCATCCCGGTTTCCTCCCTGTCGTTCACGGGCAGTCCAGCTCGCGCCCGGCTGCACAAGGCCGGGGGCGGGGGAGAACCAACTGACCTCTCGCGTCACAACATCCCGTACGACGGTACCCAGGAATAGACAAGATCTGACCCAATCGTGTCACGCCTTGCATACATCGCCAATTGTTTTTACCCTCTCCTTTCCCTTGCTCGTCTCACCTCTCTCCCCACGGGACATGCCTGGTCCCGCCCCCCGCGCAGTGCGAGGGTAAGCCGAGGATCGTGTCACCCTCCGTTCGGTACCTCAGCCCAAGGTTTGCATACAAGATTGAAGCACGATTACCACACATGGAAACACCATGGGTCCTGCTGAACGACCCCGTCCGAGGTTGTCCTCCATGGCACCGCGTCTCCTAGCTTCGGCTCGGGTTACGGCCTCCGCTGACTGCGAGATTTGTCGGGCCGCGCGATCGCTAAGCCCAGCTCGTGGCATTGGTCTACGACCTGTTCTGCTCTGAGGTGAGGAGGTGCCAGTCTCGTATATGATGACATGGACTCTTCGATGACCTACCTCGAATCCCTTGTGGCTTGATCCGACGACGCCGAGACCCTCGGCATGGTCTATCTGATAGCACACCACGAGCCTTTCTCTTGGGACATGCATGTATTCTGAAACCTTTGACTTTTCTGTGACGGAAAGAAGACGTGAAAAATGGCGTGAGAGGCCGGTTTCTGGAACGAGCAGGCGAGACAGCAAATTTGACTTCATCGCACAAACTTTTGCACATGACCTTCACAACAGATTCTTGCGCACCCTTGAGGGACATTTGGATGTTCTTTTTAAGATTCTGGGGATCGGTACATGATACTATCAATGCTTATGTCGGCCGAGATGCCTCACCGTGATACCTTTCCCAGTTCGTGTCGGTCGTAGCTGTACTCCTTGTGCTTCTAAATAGTTACTCGAGGCTGAAGAGATCGTCTGTGTAAACTCATGTTGAAATCTGTCCCCTTATTGGGTCGCAAACGGAACAACTGTATCCATGCCATGTTTCCCAGAGCTACACAGAGACAGCGGGCTCTTCTGAAGCCGAACGGCTGCCTGCATCCCTCGCTCAGGTCCAAGGTCCAGACTCGTGTTGGTTTGCATCATGTTGGCATATCTTTTGGCAGCAGGTGCCGAACAGGGGCACGCCTGGGATCGAGGAGGTCATCATTAACTAAGACCTTTATTGCCATACAGTACCTTGCGATCTTGAAACTACGCCAGCTTATGCTTCATCGAAGACAAGTAAGCAAAACCTAACGATATCGGGCTATGACGATGCTTGACACCTTGCGGGTGGTGGTTCTTTCGATCGGGGCCCTCTATGGCATTGTTGGAATACTTCCACAAGGGGATGAGCAATGAATTGGGACTTACTTGTGTCGAGTTCTGTGGGAAGCTCATCAAATCACCTAGGAATCCAGGGGGTACAATGTCCATCACTCGGGAAGCTGACCTGTGAGTTCATGTAGCGACTTGTATTCGGCTTTGACATAAGCGGAAGCCAAAAGACCAGACTAAATAGATAGTTTCGGGCGACATTAGCCTGGTAGAGTTCTTTTCAGCTATCTCTGCCTATTGAGTGAAGGGATGACTTGGTGATGCTATATCGTGGTTCATCATTGGCAGGCGGACAGTTCAATGGCGGTCATTTCCTCGCGTCCTTGTCGCTGTGTGTGTCGACGAATACCCACCTACCTTCACGAGCGACATGCCAGTCCTGAAGGGATATTTCCATCACAAGGATGGTCCACATGTAATTTGCAATGCCCCGTTCGAAGTGTATTCATACACCCTTGGCCGTAAGGTGTAGATCTCAAGATATAGAGGTAGTATCCGTAAGCCACCCGACATTGCAGTTCTTCAACGAGGATACGCTGGCGGCAGCGAACGTGGGAACGATCTCTTTGCATCTTCACGCACTGGAAGCTTTCTGCAATGCACCCGCGGACACCACGGCTTCCTCCGGATCCTGCTGCTAAAGAAATTGACTTCGCCGCCAGCCTACTTCCTTCCAACCTTCACCGATGTTGCAGAAACATTTCTCCACAACCTCACCGAAAGTGATGTCGTCAGCCCACGTCTGACCACCAGTCTCTCTTTCAAGACCTGGTTGTCAGCATCTTTCAAGTATCCCCAGCCAGGCTCCCCAGATAAGTACGCAAGAGATGTAATATCACGCCACGTAAATGTCGCTTGAGCATCTCGGCCCGCAATCTATCGGCGTCAGCAAGATCCACGCCACTCCCGCTCGCCCCGGAAGATCCTACCGCGAGATACGCAAACGCTAGGAGAGCGAAAGGCCCGAACCTGCAGCGTGGGGGATAGGCTTGAGGTCATGGAAAATATCTTCAACGGCCGTAGGTATTACACCCCAAGCATGAAACCAATCATCTTGTGGTGCTCACATTTGCGTCGACAGAGCAAAGCCAAAAGCCTCACGTAGGAAGTGACAATAGCCGTCTGGTCTGTCCAAAGGAAGACCCCATTCAGTAATTGCGCTGCATGTTTGCGCACCTGACAATCAGAACCGAGGTCCAATTGCTCAGCCGCGGCGTCAAACGGCCAACACATCAATCACACCCAACCTGACGAAAAGTCATCGTTGTTGGAGGGAAGACTTCAATGTCACGCTATGCTGACGGTCATTTCCCCCATCACCCACGGCGGCGGCCCGTCCCAAGCCTTACTAAAATCCCCAAATCTCTCCGTAAGCCCGCGATTTCCGCCGACCACGGGGGGTATAATGAGTCCAGCGTGAAGGCTTCTGGAGATTGACTGAGACCACCGAGGGGGGCTTGGTGACTCAGCTGAGGCCTTCCCGTCCGCTGCCGCCGAGGATGCGTGGGGGCTGACTTCAGAATTGCTCCTGTCTCGGACTGGCTTGCGCGCCGCCGCAGACCTGCAGCGAACATCCCGAGGCACAGGAAGCTGTTCAGAATGACAATGGCGAACTTCTTCGCATAGGAGACTGTGACACGGAAGCCGAAGCAGGGAGCGACTTGCTGACTTAACGTGCGACTCGTGATGGTGCCCTCATGGTCAAGCCCCAAGCGACGATGGCGGTAAATCGCTAAGTCATACGCCTTCCGTCCGATACAGTTCCTGCAGTAGGCGGCGACCCGGCGGTCTAAGATTCTTCACCGCATCTCCGGGCCCTGACTCTCTCCCGCACTGAAAGAGCGCGGCGCGGGGCATATCGCCGGCTAGATACGCATGACCCCCCCTCCGTCTCAGCGTTTATTTCTCTTCATCATTCTCACCCAACGACGAGTGAAGGGTCCAGGCACCATCCTCGCGTCAGCAGAATCAAAATCACGGAGAAAAGTAGTCATTAGCCTAGCTGGAGACGATGGTAGTGCCACATGCGCTTCGTTTCCCCCGCCTTTCGAGGGGAAACGACCCTTTGCCGACAACCGTTGGAAGGATACAAGCGTGCGGCATGGGGGAAAAGAAGGGGCGCTAGATGCCGAAAGCAGGCACATCTGATCTGGTGGTGTGAGAATAAAGATTTGGCATATGCTTTTTTGCCTTCTTGCAATAATTTGGCCGACCTTCCCATTACGGCATTCGTTTCCTTGGCCACTCCACGATGGCGCTGGTCAGCAGCACCTGGACGGACAATGTGGATGGTCAGAGGCGGCAAAGAAGTATCGTTGTGTAAACATTATTTTCACCGAGGTGTCATTCTCTGACTGCGCCGTTTGCGCTCAGTACATGCAATTTTGCTTTTCATTGTGTACCGCGTGACTCAATTTTGCAGTCATCCTTGACCGAACAGAGTCGCAAAGAAGAAACGGACAGGAATAACAAACGATGCACCCATACCACCTAAAACAGAAAACACATGTAGACGGAAATAGTTTCTGAAAGATGCTCCTGGAGTCTTTCCGTTACCAAACGTAGATTGTAACCTCGAGCTGTCAAACAAGTACACATAGGGGAGACGGGAGACGCGGGTGTGTGTGCCCCCGCGGCAGCGCTTCAGACCATGGGGGACAAGCGCCGCCCCTCGAGGACGGGAACCCAGCAGAGATATTTTGGGTGATGCGCAGGGCGGCATAACCATTGAACCATAGTTGGGGTGAGCAAGGAGACTATTGAGTTGTAGCAATGCGATGCTGAAGCCTAGAGCTGCAGCACAATGACGGCGATCGAGAGGCTCAGCAGGGCGATAACCAATGACAGTGAGGAGACACATGCTTGCTGACTCTGCCTTATCGATGCCACCCACCCTCTCTCATCCATCCATCCAGCCCTTTACATGATATTTGGGCGGAAGAGGAGGGGGAGTATTCTTCAACTTGTCTTTCAGGAGTTGCAAGGGGTCCATTCGAAACAGCGTCACCAGAGGGTGAATGAACCCTGGGGCAGGGCGTAACCTGTTGGAACGAAAAGGAAGACAGCAAAATCTGGGGTTGCAACCGTCGACCCCAGGTTGCAGGGAATCTTTTCCGAACGCAAACGGATTTGTTCCCGCAAATCTTGGAGTCATGGGAACAAACAACGGATCAATGTCTGCGACTAGCCTCTGAGACAGGGAGAATCAGAATAAACTGGAGGATTAAACAAACCTGGGACCAAGAAAAATAATAACAATAATATTGAATAAAATATTCAAGGTTAGTAAGTAGCTTTTTGAATGTGTGTATTTCCAAAGCGACGGTCTCATCTTCAACCTCCGGTCTACGATCCGTTTTGATACCCACCTTGATGTTTCCCGGATTCAAGGATCACGGTTCTTGGTTCACCGTATCTTACAAGTTACCAATGATTTGTAGTGGAAGTATCAAAATCCACACTCTCGGCCGTGATGGTCACATTTCCACTCTTCTGGCTGCTGGAACCTGGCCGAATGACCAAATGAGGAAGCCGACGAAGCTGCGAGAAAGATTGGACTGCCGGGCATAAGCCGAACCGACGACGACGCCACCGTCTCCATTCAATGTTCCGCATGAGGCGATATTCCGGGGAACCTTCGTGGAGGTCCCACGTACGGTATTTGCAAGCCTCGCAGAATGCGGAGAGAGAATGAGGGGGCTTGGCAAAAGCTCCAGAGTATCTACGACGATTGTGGACCTAACTCGGTATTCTGTCCGCCGAGCGAGCGCCAGCTAGGTAGCTAGTTCGGGAATCGGCTTCAGATTCGCCATCTCTGACGAGAAGCAGAGTCAAAAGATGTTTGGGCGCGTGAGAAGCGTGAGAAAACAAGAAATGTGAAAACGTTCATCCGGGGGGTCATTGAAGGGTGGGACGAATGGAAAGCGTGAGCGTAAAAGCTAACGAGATCAGATGAGAAGAAGAACCGGAGCGCGGTGGACTAGGACAGACCCTGAATCGTGCTCAGGTTGTGGTGTGCACCACTGCACCCTGATTTTTCTTCGAAATCTCCTCTTACGGGAAGGTGATTGTAATAGTACGTAAGACCTAGGTGGCCAAAAAGTTGGTTCTTCCTGGGATGGTGATGGGAACCAAAATCAGAGTCTTGACTTTTGACACTTCAACGGCCAAAGTTGGCAAAACCATCCCATGCGACGGTTCCAGTTCCTTGGTTCGGAAGTGGGATGAGTCGTACCAGAAACGGAACGCGAGAGAAGTCGCTGAAGAAGACGTCAGTTTGGAGAATTGGCTAATCGAGGATTTCCCTGGTCTGTGAATGGTTACAACGCGAATGCGACCTCGTCCGTTACAACTTTACGGAGGGTGTTCCGAAGCGCTTCTCATGCTATGCCCGCTATCTGCCAACCCCTCTTCCCCCTCCGCGACTCCAAGAAACGGGGTCTGATACTCCGCCCTCCGTGTCACGATGCAGCCCGGCGGACGCCATCTGGCATCTTGTCTCTTTGCTGGGCCAGGTGGGCTCTACACTAGTAACCTGACCCCTCTCGTCGGATTTTCTTGGATGTAAAAATTTCGCAGAGTATCGTGACTTTGCCGGGAGAATCACCACCCACCCCCCTCAACTCCTCTGTGGCGGGCAAACGTCCCATTCGTGGGCCAAGGTATATGTGACAGAGAGTCCCAGCCATGTGGATAGGCTACACTAGACAAAATGGAACTCGGTGCGACTGCGGTGGTGGTGGCTAACGGAGCGGGCCCCGAAAGAGAAAAAGGAAGAAGAAAAAGTTCCAGGCTCTCCTCCTTCTTCTCCTGGCATCAGAGAAACAAATCCACTGTTGTGAAGAAAAGCGCCAAAGACGTTACCCATTTCCCCCTCTTTCTCGAAACTTGGATTCGTCCCGTTTGATATTCACCCCTTGTCGCTCGTCTCGTGTCTCCAGGCGCAACAAAGAGGAGAAGATACTTTGGTACGGGAGCGTGACAGGCCCAGGTGTTTGCGTAATAAACGTCCTCTCAAAGGCTGGAACCACTTCGGTCTGCAGGGACCTGCTATCCCCGCCGCCAGGGAGCGGTTCCTCTCGTGATGACCAGGTCCCACCTTGGTCGGGTTTGCTCGGGGCAAGCGACAAGAAAAAACGCTTTATCCCCCCATCTCAGGCGTCAAGACATCGTGGAGCTCCATCGCTCGTTGGGCTGCCACGAGGGGGACAAAGAGCTGTAGCCTGTACGTAGTAGGAGATTCTCCGCGGTAATCTCCGCTCTCTGCGGTACATAGATGGAGTTTACTCGAATGTCAATAAGAGCCCTCGGGTTTTCTTTGAATTTGCGCCGAATGGCCAACTTGGCTTGTGCTGCTGATGCCTTCCCCTCACTTCCCGTCTCCGTAGCTGAACAACCGTCGCAAACCTTCGTGAGATTTCGCTCAAGATGAACCGGGGGGCATGGGAGGATGCGATGTGATCAGATCACTGGTGGGGCTTTGCATTTCGTGTTGGACATGGTCTCACAGAAAGACCAGCCAGGCGAGCCTGTGGATTATTCCAAAGACTAGCCTAGCAAACCAGGTTGGATGGACGATGAAAACTTCAAGAGGCAGCCTAGCAATGTGGCAGTCTAGTTTCCAGGGACAGTTCGTCGTCCACACCAGTCCGGCAACCCGGTGCGGAATATCGTGAAAAAGGGTCCAGTCCTGTCAAGCAGAAGTGTCGGTCATGGTAACAAATCAACAACCATCAGCCGACTCTGAGTGGTTGTAGTGTAGTGTACCGCTTGAGCCACCATCCCGGGACCAAGTCAGGACCCTTCTTGCATCGAACGTCTCTTCTGAAGGTCGGGTAGCGCAGGAGATAGCGTGGTGACAGTTCAGTAGGCGGCTGGACCTCTCTTGGGGAGAAACAGGCGAAGCCATGTGGCCAGATAAATTTACCCGAGCAATTTAGCCACGGGTGCCGACTGGTGGAGGATTCTCTTTCTGCCGCATGATTTGAGCAACAGGGCTGCAGAAAATGTCACGCTGCTGACCCCTCCGGGGCCGCCGCGCCCCCGGCCGCCGCCAGTTGGACCACCGGCGCAGGTGAAAGCTCCGGAGGGTGATTTCCTGAGGAGGTTTGGTGGTTGTTCATAGCCATGTCTTTCGGTCAAACATCCAGACGACTCGCCGGCGCCATCGCTTTCTCGAGGTTGGATGTGAATGCTCAATGTCTCGCTTCACCTCCAAGATCTGACTTTCTTCCGAGAAGGACCCCGAATGATCCTACCCAGACGATCTCTCCACGCTCATCGCGGTCCCATTCAGGGACCACCGCTGATCATGCGCCTTGCGCAGGATTGTCCCCAGAAATCTGACATGCGATCTGAAAGACCGCGCGCACATCACTTGTTGCCCACCAAAACGCGTGAAGATGATTACCGGGATTTGGTGAACTCTCTCATCTGGAGTGGACGAGGTGATCTGCCCGCGCTGCCGTAGTCCCCATGGGCCGGCGAAAGACCCTCCTTGCGTCGAATCTGTCCACCAGTCCCAGTAAAGACGAAGATCCGAAGTTTTGATAGCCTTGTTGCCTCGCTCGAGACGATGTTAGTCGCGGGGTTTAGAGGCACGAGAGGGGGCTGGGCGTAAGCGGGTTTTGCCACCATCGTGCAAGAATCTGATCCTCCGTCCGGGGACACGACGGTCATTTTGTGGACTCCTCGGTGGTCTCGCTCGCAACTTGCAATAACCGGCGTCTTCCTGAACCATTAGGTGGTATCACGTGAAGAGGCAGACATGCAGTAGCTGCTACCGGTAATTGCGCGTTCATGGACGTGGGAGGGGAAAGAATTGGAGAATACTTCGTACGCTTGCGATGCCTCGACTCACGCTCTGATATTCCGTTCTATCCGCAGATGTTGATAGAAACATTCTCGTGTTACTCAAATACACGAAGGGGGAAGTGGATAAGGGCGTAATACGAGACTAGGCTTTCGGTGAGTCTAGACTCGAGAAGCAGCCAAAGGGATTTTGTGCCACCGCCGAGGATAGAAGACGGCTTATCAACTTGATGAATGGAGGTCCGTCACTCCGGAGAAGAAAGGGAGCAAAACGGCATAGGAATTGTGTACAGGAATGCTGGCCTCGCCCGTATCGCAAAACAGGTCCCGGTCTCCGAACAGACGAGGCCAGAATGGCCGGCCTCCTCAGTTCTCGGGTTGGAATTGACCACCGCGCCTGTAGCGAGCACGCGCAGGGCAACATCACGCCTTTTTCTTTCTCCCCTTCGACTCTTCCATGCGAACACACTTGCCTAATTCGGTCTCACCACCGACTCGGCCGCGTCCCTGTCGTGAGCAGGGTCCCCGTTACGCTCCCGGGCGATGCCCCGCGACCGAACGACGCGCCGGTCTCTCTTGCGTGCTTGGACCACCCCTCCGTGAAAGCCCGTCGTGGTTGGTGCGCTACAGACCCTTTCGTTTGGAGACTTTCAGTATAGACAAGGCTGCCTGCGCAGATCACGGGTCTATTTGCCCGTCTAGACCTTTCGCTTGAACTGTGCTGCCGCGAACGCGCATGACACAAGCCGACATGGAAGGCTTTCTCAAGATGACAGGTCGTCCTGCACCATTGCTGACAGGCAAAAGCCGCGTGCGACTATGCGCGCGATGCGATGGCAGGAAAACCTGGGCAGCAATCTGCATGTGTGAGATATCTGAAGGCGATACCCACAACCAGCAGGATAAACGAACATAGATATCTGAGTATGCCTGGAGGTTGCTGGTGTGTGGCCAGCGCTCGAATGAAGGCGACAGGGGTCATTGTGAGTCTAGTCTCTCGGTCTCTCCCCCGCGGCGCTCCCATCGGACTTCCAGGTCCTCGTTGTCTCGAAGGCAGAGACAACGCCCGTGTCTCTCTTTTACCCCCTCCGTCATACCGGCGTACGGATCAACGGCCGTCGGATCCAGCGACGAGATTCTACTGGCTAGAGGGGAACTAAACCACATGTGAATGCCATCAAGTTACCCCAGTTCAATGAGAACCCCCAAACAGAAAGGCATCCGGCGCCGCCCTTGTGAGATCTCTCGATAGTGGAGAATTGGAGGTCGCTAGCTGATTTATGCATTCTCAATGTCCCCTTACCGGCTCAGGTTGCGAATGAATCTCCAAACGTAGTTTCGCCTGACTCTTTGGTTCCCAACCAGTAGGTGATGTTTGTGAATGGGTCTTACTTACCCCTCCATCTCAGGCAGGCACGGTTCCTCCGAGTCCCGCGATCCAGGTGCTGTTTTCGATTTTGGGTATTGATTTTATTACGGGTTTGCGTGGGAATATGATGGCAGTAGAAAAACTCTGCCCAAAATGTGATAAATGACAGCTGACCAGATCCACGGCGTCCATCGGTACCCTCGCGCATCGCGGGAACATCGGTAGCAGAGGCTGTAAATCGTGGGTATCCATCCGTAGGGGTCGACGAAGAGATTTGCAGAAATGCTGCCGGCGCATAGGCAGCCGGCCGAATCTAGAACGGCCAAAATACCTGCCTACATCTCCACCACCCATCCCCAAACTGCCAAAAATACGAAACATCCCTTCCCAGCGACGCAAGAGGCGTTCCTGACACTACCCTCCAAAGCAAACCTGACAGAGAACCCCTGCGAATGAGGGGGGAAGAACATAGGTAGGTAGAGAGGAGATTTGCTCATGTCTCTTCCGGCCGAAATGTGACCCCAGGCTTGTCTCAAAAAGACAGATTCAATGTGTGTGGTGGTGTGCGTGATGTGCGTGCCGCCTCGCCAGGCCTGCCACGCCCTGGCAGGCTTTCCCGTCCGGGGAAGCGTTCCGGCCGAGGTGAAGGAGGTCCGGATGAGTGGGTGAGGAATGCGCGGATGCTTGGGCTGGGAGACCTACTGGGTAAAAAGGAAGAAGAAGAAATGTTTGGCCATACTACTCCGTCCAGCCAGTACCGTGCTTTGGCAGCCCTTTTTGCCCATGTTCGTCTCATCTCACTTTACACGCCCCTCAAGAAGGGGCTCAGCTGGGGTCACTAGGTGAGATTCGTGTTCATGCTTATTATGTGGTCAACATTCCCAGCTTGGAGTATTTGACAGATGACTATTTTCAAATATTAGATTTAATAGACCCGTACTAATGATTTGTCGTGTGACGCAGAATAAAATAATATAATATTTGGGTCTCCGTTTCTCATTTTAGTCAACGGAATTCCTGTCGGTGAACCCGTGATATTCGATTGACGTTATAGTATCGCGACAATGACACATGTGGCATTCGTGAGGCTTCTCGATCTGGGTCTATTGACGTTTGACACTTTGCCATTGTTGATGCAATGAATTGCTGTACCTTACAGGAATGCGGGCAAACATACATGTTCAAGCTACCACCGGCCTACTGCAGATCATCAGCTCGGGAACCACTCGGTGTTCTCTTATTACCCCAACTATTTGCATCATCGATGAACGCCGCGGCCACTCCAAGATCCGTTCCCGAGAGCTGGTCCCTCGCCAATCTGGCAGTCTCTCAAAGTCTCCAATCCCATGGCACAAGCGTCTACGTTATTGCGGCAGGCAAAGTGCAACCGAGCTTCATCACGAGTCTTTAGGAGTCTCCATGTCAATTAGCCACCTAGGATACGAATACATCCCTCAATATGAAAGGCTCTTACCATAGTACCCATTGATGAAGTAACGAGTGTGGCAGCCATCGAGATGCCTGAATAGACATGATTTCATTGGCCACAAGTTATGGCAGTAATTAGATGTATCCGGACGGGAAGCGACACTGATCACCCCGTACTTACTAGCGCTACAAACCATCGTTGGCGTGCCTCAAACTTGAGCACACCCAGTCGTGTTTGCGATCGCCAACACATCGTGTTGAACCGCAGGCAACGATTTTTGCAAGACGACTCAGCAGCCCGTGCAACACAATAGCAGCTGCAATTTACTGAGACGTCTATCGACGACGACTAATCCCTAGATGCAAACGCTAAAAGTTTGAGCAGTGCCGCCTCTGTGGTTCACTAATATCCCCCTCGAGAGGTGACAACTGATAGAACAAGGGACTAACTCCAGTTGCATCAAATCACTGTCCATCGATGACACTTCAGCTGCTTCTCTGCAACTCCCCAAACAAGCCCTTTCATGCCTCCCAAAGCCATGATATTCAGTCTCGAGTCACGCGACGTAAGTCTTCGAGAGTCAGATCTGGGTCTAACGGCGGGAAAGATGAATTTCCCTGCAGTCCCTTGCCAGATATTCACTTACAAGTGACGTGAGCGCCTGGTTGGGTAGCGCTAATCAGCAAGGGTTCATGACACTATAAGGTTTGGTGGCTTGCGGGGTGGCCAAGCCCGCCGACAATCACCATCACTGCCATATTTCCCTAGCTTCTAACGACTCATCCTCATTGACAGGTGTCAACTATACATGTAGACTTCTTTTCTATAGCTCGACGGCTTGCATTACGTCTACATGCCTCTCCAGAGACGTGATAGGCCGGAACAAGACTCCGGGCCGCAGATCCTTACCCGTCGCGCCGGGGGTCGCGAGGAAAAAAGAAGACCAGTGCCACGTTCGGACTCTCGAACCCGCAGACTCAGCTAGAAAGTGCAAGACATTGGGAAAAAAAAAAGTAAGAAAAGGTTCGGCTGAACGAGGCTCAAAGTCTTCTGGTCCTGAATTCTTTGGACATGCTGATCATCAGGCACATTCGCCATTCAACCGTTCATTCCTGTTCCAGACGCTCACGACTCTGCCGCGAGAGGGGAAGACCGAGTTACACAAGACAGGACTCGGATTTCCCGCCTTGCCTGCTACGCCTGCCTGCCTGCCTGCCCGACTTTGAGAGGCCGAGTGAAGCCGTGGCGGGCGTTGCACATCTCAGCCCTCCCGTAAATGGCTTGTTTCTTTTGCCCTTTCGTCGGCTGAACATGAATCAAGCAGAGGGTGCGGAGGTGTGAGGCCCGCCGCCATCCCGTCCAATATCGGGGCTTCTCGTCTTCTTCCTCCCCATCTTCCCCTCCGTGCCGTCGCCCGCACATTAGAGACATTGGGCTTGGGTCTGGTGACATATATCTCACTTCGTTGCATCAGTGACATCTCGGGCTTCACAACGTTGCGGGGAGGTCTTAAGCCGCAAAGCCGCGAAACATGCCGTTGAGGTCGAAGTTCACGCAACCTTGACCGGCGATAGGTATCTGTACATTTCGATTTTATTTACTTCTCTTCATTATTATTATTATTATTTTTCAATTCAAACGGTTGCCCCAAGCAAAACGGAATGATAATTGTAAAAGCCAATAGTCCGGCACAGGATATAGAAGGCTTTCCGATGACAAGACCAAACGGAAAACAAAGCAGATCTGTAACTTACACCGCTCCCCGCCATGGCGGACGCCGGCGTGGCCGTCACTGCGACCCGCGCGTCATACCTATTCTCAAATGTCCGCCCGCTTGCCTGCCGCCGGACGTTGACGCGCCCACCCTCTCCGTCCGTCCCCTTACCTCCTCCCCGGTTCCCGCTGCTGCAGGAAAACGAACATGCGCGCGCGCCGCCGGCTTCGATCTTCCGCCACTACTGTATAAGGTACGAATAACATCTGTAACTCGTTTCCCCTACCCTACATGTACCGTGCAGGTAAGCAAGCCCTGCATGGAATATCGTATCGTATCGCATCGCGTCAAACATATTGCATTGGATCTCAATAGATCGTACTATAGAAATAGACATGCATGCGCCCTCACCGCTCTCACCCACCCCAGAACTTGCGGGAAGGATTGTCATCGTGCTTTCAGCCTTCACCGTTTCCCGTCCCGTTTGATTCCAGGGGTGAGAAGAGCCTGATGCCGATTTCAGCTGTTCAGGTTACCCTATTCAGGGTATCGCACATTACGTCCGTAGAATTTACCCGCTGAGCCTTCCGTGTCCAAGATAAGCCATGCTACTACTGCACCAAGCCGTGCTCTATTGCCATTGAAGAATCATCACCGATTCGCCCGTAACATTTCTCGAGCAATGGTATTCACAGATACAATCGGCTATTGTTTGTCCATCGTCTGAATGACAATCAACCCAAACGATATCCAACCGGGTCAATGAAGGCTGCTACCGCGGATCAGACTCCCCCGGTTCCCCATGTCTTGGCTTTCCTCCAGCGTGGCAGTTGTCTGATAAAAAGCAAACAAACATGGCTGGAAGTCTGGAACTGGGGTTTGAGCGTACTTTCTGGCCGGACATCTAGTGAATAGCAACGTCACCCGCGCCAATACATACGGCATCCCCCAAACACACCTGCCGTAGCTTATCTGTTGATCAAGAGTGTCGGACGGCTACTCGGGACTATCCACAAACACGCAGGCCTGGAGATAACCACACGATGCCATTCTCGAACCCAAGGCCAATACATCCCACACTACTCATACCGAACTTGTTACCACCCCTTTGATCTCAACCGCCAACGTCGCAACCCCCAGAAGAACGGTTGACTTGAAATAAGAAACGACGCACTCCTACACAACAAAGTTGTAATCATCCCCAGTATGCCGTCACGCGCATAACGTCCGTACCGCGGACGCGGACCCAGCTGCATCTCATCGACCTTTACCCTGCTTTGCATGCACTGCTCATGCCCAATGCCCCAAAGAAAAGCCGTTCGCCGTTTTGGAGTTATTCCCCTCCAAAAGCACTGTATCCGTAATCCTATCGCCCAAGAATGATCCCAGCCCCACCATCCAAACTCTTTCATAAGAAACACATCCTCCAATGACATCCCACACAAACCGCAAAGACAAATCCCAAGAAAGGAAAAAAAAAAAAAGGCCAATGCTCATTAACCCCCCTTGTCATCCGGGGAAGCTCGCCAGTCTCTCCGCGGGTGGGGACCAAAAATCCAGGCCTGTCCCGCGCGACTCGCCGTCACAAATGACGAGATGGGTAGGTCAGCTGAGCATTCCCGAAACAAAATCTGACAGCGGGGGGTGAGAAGGGCGGAACCGTGAACGCGCCTACGCAGTCAACAACTCTATCCTGTTACTGCTCTATCAATCTACGTACTTGGAGTGTACTAGTCATTAAGCTTCTCCCGTCGGGTCGCTGTCATTTTCGACGACACAAAAGAAATCAGTAAAGATCGTCACTTTTCATCAGTATGCAAGGTCATACGCCGTTGTCGTTGTCGTTCCCATTGCCGTTGCCGCATGCCGCTGCCGCCGCCGCCGCCGCTTCCAGGCGCCGCCATTCCCTTTCCTGTTCTCCCTGCGCGCCAAACGCCGAACGGAGAGGCCTTCAATTTCTATCCGTACGTCGGCCTCCTGCTGAAAGATCGTCGGGTAAAGTGCCAAAGCAACCCCGGATCGTCGGGAAACGGGGCCACCCCGTTTGAACGACGTGAATGCATCTGTAAGGTATCCGTAGTGGCTCTTCAGCTTTGCATGCATTCTCTGAAACTGGTTTCCAGATTTATCATGATTTGATGGTACCCCCTTTGATAACCTAAAATGTTAGCAATAACGAAAAAAAAGACATCGTCTTGTGAGTTGTGATAGAAACAAGCCATGTCCTTTTTTCTCCCGCGCCAAACGCCGATTTCCAATGCGATGAGAACAACCAAGCCTACGGGACGTCGTTATCCGTAGGTCAAGTGTAGATCAGTACATGTATTATCAACTAGACTTGACTAGCACAATAGCGAGCGCAAAGAGAGGGAAAAACACCAAGCGACGAGAGAAAAAGCAAAGTCTGCTACCATTTTGCAAACAATACCAGCTTGCAATGACACAACAGATCACGTTCCCCACGTGTTTTTCCTTCCCGTTCTCACTGGACCAAAATGGTTCTATCCCACTCCTCAGTACCTCTGATACGCGAAACAACACGGCGCTCAGGCATAGCAAAGTCGATACTTAGTAAACCGCCCTCTCCCCTTGCTGAGGGCGAAGGTGAAGGTGATCGACATAACTCACGGCCATGGCGACATCAACTTCCCCCGTTAAGCAGCAATTGACGGCAGCCTGGCCCGCTTGCTAAACAATTCCTCGGTGTCGAGAGGAGTCTAGCGAAACCCGCACACCCCGTAGCTTGGACTGTTGCATGAAACGCGGGACATGTCGAACTTGATATCCCACGTCTTGAGGGCTCAGGCATTTCGATAAATATTGAATTTTCTTATTAACGGCAATTATCAGAGGATTGAGTAACTGAGAACCCCCACACGCGCAAAACTACTCAGAGCTTGGAAAATGCCCCATCATTTCATGATGCTTCAGACTTTCGCATCTCCGGCTTACACCACACAACCCAGTCCTCACCAAGCCATAAATCCTTCTCGAAGAAAGCAAAGAAGCCCCCCTCTAATCCCCATACCCCACGATAAGAAGCCACACCTCTCAAACCCCTTCCTCATCGTCACGTAGCATCCTCCTACACCGCACCCGTACCCCGTACACCGCCCAGATTCCCTCTCTGGCCGGTAGGTCTGCATACATAGTATGTGCGCCTTTACGTGTCCGCGCCTGTTTGCAAATCTCCTACTTACAACATACACTACAACAAGGACTTTGAGCCAGCACCGTGTGGTTACATCCAAACCAACCCACCCAGCACACGCCAGGGTCCCGAAAGAAGTTGGTGTGCAGCCAATGTATGGTATGCTACAGCCTACCACGACGGTACCAATGCCATCCCGCCAGTGCCATATGGCTTCAAGGTACTCCGTAGTCCGTACCAAGCTGTTGCGCGTGGGGGTGTACGCTGTCCCGGAGCCGGAGGCAGTTTGCACTCTTACGGATTACCTACCTATTCTTCTCTGAACTTGGAGCAGTGGTAGGGAGGGAAACCATGTCCAACCGCGCGTGGGGGGGCTCACCATCTTCCCATCCCCCATCCCCTTTCGGACGGAAGAGTCGCCGGCCCGCGAGCCGCCGCTGGGCTTTTTCCCATCGTGCATTCCGTTTCTGCGCATCTGACCGCCGCCTTCAGCCACGTAGTGTAAGGTAGGTAGCCTATGGGAACATGTAGTGTACTGCAAAATGTCCATCTAGCCAAGTGAACGACTGAACGCGACAAACAGGAATGAGATGGCAAGTCTCAGCAGAAGCGGACACACTGAGTTTCGGTGTACGGAGAAACATTTCCAAAGCAAAACAAACACGCAAACGTGCCGTCGATAAAGATCGTGATGCTTCAAACGCCCTCCAAATCGCGATAGTACTCAACTCACATCGCACCAAGCATCTTTCAACATCCGGGAACTACTCTACATCCCGCGCAACGAAAGCCCGGTAATTACAACAAGGCCTACTCCGTACCTACCGCGATTCGAGTCATCTTTCGTCTTGGCTACACTACTATTTGCCTTGCCTCGCGCCAAAGACGGAAGTCGCGATTTTCACGTATTTGCTTTTTCGGACATCACCAGCTGACCCGGCCGCGGGCGGCCTAGGAAATTCCGCAATTCCTTTCCTGAGCTCGAAGTTGCTTCACAGACACACACACAAACCGTCACAGAAAAAGTTCGGGGCCCAGCGCGCCGGAAGCGGCCCCGTCCGCCGCCGACTGAGAAGGGCGCGCCCCCACATTGCTTTCCCGTTGTGGAAGCCCGATTGACAAACCCATCCCTGCATCACGTCCGGGATGGCAGAGGCACACACACCATTTCTCTCTCCTTTCTCTGCCAATTTTTGTCCCGTTCCCCTCTCGCCCCTTACGTACTGGTATCTGTATGCTAAGATGCTGGCGATGATGTTATCAGTCACCTTGTGACTTACCACCACCACCTCTCCCCAGAGCTGAAGGCGCCGTAGGGATAGCTAGGCACAAACTCTATGCTCCAGATATTCCCGAGGCCAAGGTTCCCAATCTCTCGGCCGATGCGACGTATCATTTTCGCAGTAGCCGACAAGGCGTGCAAACAGCGACCTAGAGAGTATCCGCAGTAGCAAAAAACAAAATCAGATATGTGAGGTCAAAAGTCAAGTGTGAACCGGGGACCCGGCCCATTTCGTCTCATCATGGGTGCCGTCGTCCAGTCCCCTGGGAACCTTTTGAGAGAAGAAGACAAGAAAGAGAGAGTCAGAGGGCCATGTCGTAATTGTCGTCGTTGGAGATGCCTTGTCGGGACCCGTTTGCTCAAAGAACCACACCCTTCCCCTTCCCCTCTCCAATCTCCAATTCCCACACCTTTTCACCTTCACAGGCATTCTCCTCACCTTGGCGGAACCTGGGTGGCCTGGTGTGCTTGTGTGCGGCGAAGCGAAGAAGTACCGCAAGACAGGCCGAGGTGTACGATTTTTCCTGTTGCGCCCAACCAACCACGAGAGCAGTGGACCATGAGTGGTGGAGTGTCTGCGCCGTCCCCGGTTCTTGGGATTTTTGTACGATTTATCGCCTTCCCAATCCCTCTACCGGTGACCAGGTGTAGCAAAGTCAATTTGATTGGGATGCATCAGTTGGCCTTCCAGAACCGGGCCGCTCCCCCCCCCCTTCCCACCCCCGGCCGAGGTCAACTTCAGGTGAATGCTCCGTCCTTTCGTGAAAGACGGCATGGGTTCATGGCTCATGGGATATCGGTCTTCACCCATCCCCCGTCGACCTGCCTGTCGCAACAACTCGCAACACCATGGGTATAGTCGTAGCCGAGGAAGGAAAAGGGAGGAGAACCAACAGTCCTGTCAGTTAACGACACTCCTGACAATCCCACGATTCCAATAATCCGGGTTGTTGGAACCAAGCCGTCTCATCTTTTCTAGCCATGTCTATTTCGTACACTATCCGTACGAATGAGCCCCCGGTTCGAGGGCGCAACTTGCACCGAACAATTGTTTGTCGCGCCATCGGTCTTTCGATGGAATGCTCACCGGGTACCCAGTTCGAGTATGGCTTGCGCCGTGCTCTTCATCTTAGAACCCATGCACACCGGCATCCGGGAGTTTGGGAAGGAATCAAGAGTGATTGATTCCTCGTAAAAGCCTCTCCCTGCTCCAACTGCGCCGTTGGCTTCGGCGTCGCGTGTTTTCATATGCGCAAGCGATATCTTTGCAAGAGCTGGGACAATACCTTTTTTCTCCTGCCTCGTATGATCGTCACCATGTTCGCGTCTTCTCACAATCATGTTACTCGCGGGTTCCGTTTTGTCTCTCGGTCCGTTGTCGGGGGTGAGTTGGAGCAGGATCGTAGGGCCTGTCCATTTCCCATTAGCTCCGCACGACGTATGATTACCACGGCCTCGGGACTGCTAGATGGTCGCGGAAGCGATATCGTGGTCCCCCGGAGACCGTTTTCTGCGAAGCGAATACCAAGGTGACGGCGCTCACGACAAGTGCCCCCTGGCAGATGATATTGTGCTCTGCCATTGTCAATTCGGGCTTGACAAGGGCGAAGCTCCCCATCGACGAGGGCGCCGAAAACCCGTATCAAAGTGCCGTGCACATCGGGCTTCAACTTTCAAGGATACAGCGAGATAGGCAAGCCAGAATCCTCCAGTCACCCTGGGTCAAGGGTGAACAGATGACCACGGAGAGTAGGGGTACTGGCCGCTCCGCCAACCGTGACGGACGGACGGGTGCTCCCACAGAACTAGCATCCCGCGCTGACGGTCGCCGTGATGCCAGGCGTGGCGCGGCTTCAGGGTGAGGGAAAAGAGGAAAAGAGTGGCAGTGGCTTCAGCCCCCCCCCCCCCCCCC
>JFBX01000272.1:0-15943 GCA_001563135.1 Colletotrichum simmondsii
CCTGTAAAGCCGGAAAAAAACCACCACATACAATCGGTCTGGTTGGGTTGAGATATCTCGTTGATGGTAAGAGGTAAGACGGTTGAGATGCTTCCTCTTATATATTATGGAGTAGAAAGACAAGGAGATGTCGAACTAGTGAAGTGTGTGAGATCTCTAAGTCTTGAATGTGCGAGATACTTGCTATTTTATATAGTCGAACTACAGAAGAAGATACACACCCTTTCACTTGGGAGGCAACCACGTCAACGAGGCGTTCGTGATCACAAGTCTAGCCAGTTAGGCAGGGGCTTCTGCAACCACCACATGCAGTATGCGGGTCAGTTTGCCGGAACACATCACACACCAATTGGCATAGCCGGCCCAGTAGATCCAGGTCGTCAGCACATGGGAATTGAGATGGGTCGCTGAGGCCGCCTGTAACAGAGAAGGCGTGAAAAGCATGGTTTGAGTCACTCCGGCTGCGCTAGGATAGCGGTGAGGTAGGGAAAGTCATAAAAACTAAGTCCTGCTATAACCTTGAGGGTATTTTTTTCTGGGGAACGAGGAGTTAGGACTTGACGCTAAATGCTAGGCAACATCTGCTGCCTGCGGCTAAGGATTCTTGCGACTGGTAAGGCTGAGTGAGAAACTTGGAACCTGGTCTGGGGAAGAAGCCCCAGGGCTCTCTTGGATGGCCGGAAATGCGCGGCCCAAGGTCTAAGGTGGATATGGGCAAGCCACTTAGATTTCTGGAATGAAATCTGGGTTAAGTAAGACAGCTACGTTGTTGTTTCTATGCAGTCATCGAAAGTATGGGGATAGATGAGTGGTTCAAGTGAAGGTGGTCCTCGTGAGCCAATGGGGAGAGAAGTGTAGGAGTGAGACCTGTGTCTACGACAAAACGAATTCGCTCGAATTGGGATAAACAGACGTTGATTGGCTTGCGAAACGAGCCTTCCACAATGATACCTACCTAGTACCATGTTGTGGTAGCTTTCCTGCACGATAGATCAAGAGTGGCGGAGGCCGAGGGTCGTTTTTTCTATATGCAAGTACTGCAGTATACGATCTGCCAACTGAGGAAAAGGAGAACATCCACTATCCACTCTCCAAAATACTACTACATTGCGGCTGAGAAGCAATTGCTGCACAAGTTGCATAGTCGGAGATGCAGGATCAAGACAATTTGGACGGGTGCACCGTGAAATGCGTAGATTGAGGCCAACTGCGAGGTCTGCGTGTGGCTGTGGTCCAGACTTCCAAAGAGCCGAGGGGACAGCGCAGACGCGCTCAGCCACACACTCGAGCTTTAGCTACAGCGGCTTCCCCGAATGACGCAGAACCGGTAGGTATCCGCATCGAGGCCGTTTCCCTCACTTTTAGTTCCGTATGCCGGTAACATAATTCATCGGGAGTTTGCTTGAGATGACATCACTGCAGGCATGTCCCCGTTGTGAATACTCCAATGTAAGCTGTGATGAATGATCCATTTTGTACATCAGTCTCGATTTTCATGGGCCGCCAATGTTCTCGATTCTGGCAATTGCTCCAATTGAGGTATATCAAGATGCACGTCAATACGGGGTTAGGAAAAAGAGCAGATCACAAGCAGAGTCGCCGCAAATTGGGCGTGGGCATTTAAAGCATTGTTGCAGCCAAGTGAATGAACATATCAATATTATAATCTTATTCTCTCGTGATATCATCAATAGTAAAGCAAGATACAGACGTCATAATTCATTATACGCCCTCCCCAATTTCCTTGAAGGTTCTGTTCTCTCCCTTCGAAAAATGTTCTGGGTACAATCGGAGGGGAAGGGGAGTCTCGTAGTTTGTATGTGTGTGAGTGTGTTTTTGTTGTCAAACGCCAACATCGATCATCAATCGAAGCCCAAAAATAAAAAAGAACAAACCGCCTGCCCGTATGTCCGTACAATAATCGCGACCCAAGTCAGAAAGAACACACAGTCTCTCAGAGACTAGGGAAAACAGACTCAATCTTCCCAATCATCGTACTTGCCAGGGTTGCCAGGGAAGTGAGAACCACCACCACCACCACCGCCTCCGGCATTAAGATCCACAAACCCGGGATCACCGCCGCCGCCGCCGAAGGCTGCCGCGGGAGGAGGCTGGTGATACCCAGGATCCACATCGAAAAAGGCAGGCTCATCATCGTACATGGGAAACCCGGGTCCGGGAGCCATACCGGGCGGAGGTGGAGGCGGCGGGTGGTTGAACGGAGGAGGAGGAGGGGGAGGAGGCTGATACGACACGGGCGGCACCGGGAACCGATGCCGGCCTCCGCCGGAACCCCGCTGCTCCCTCCGGAGCCGACCGCTCGATCGGCTGCTAGAGCGGGACGCGATCTCGGAGATGCTGTCGTCCCATTTGGGACTAACCCAGGCGTAGGAGATATACGACGCGTCGCTGTACACGCTGCCGCCGCCGTCGTCGTAGTCCCAGTCCTCTTCGTAGTCGCAGACTTTAGTCTTTCGCAGGGCCAGTTGCTTTCCGGGGGGCGCGCCGGTCGTCCACTTCATAAAGGAGACGGTCCAGTGGTCGCTCTTGATGTTGGAGTGGGATGTCTGGGACGATCTGGACTTTTTGGAACCGCCCGAGCTGGAGGACGATCGGGAGGACGACCGGGAGGAGCTCCCGGATGAGTAACTCGATACGGAGGCTGCGTCGTCAAAGCGGTGGTGCTGATGTTGGTGAGCCATGACTGATGGGCGTTTTGGGAACGATGAGTAAAACTGAATTGGGTATTTGAGCGAATGGGTTGCAAGAAGCAGCAAGCAACAGAAGCAGCAGCAACAAGCTTTGCGTATAGAGAGATGCGAAGAGATGAAGGAATACCCCTGGTATGACACAGCAGAACCTGGGAACAAGTTGCCTGGGCCGGTACCCTTACTGGTCAAGTACGCAGCAGGAGAGTTTTGCTTCACCACCGAAGAAGAGACGGAGCAGACAACGACAAGCGAGCTTTGCACAGACAGTCGTCCGGGATGGGGCTTGATCAAATACTTATTGCACTCGGCATCGGGGGCATTGCAGGCAGCGTCGGTTGAGCAATACCTACACATGTCGTGAAGGAAGCTACCTACATGTTTGGTCAGCGTTGCTCGCCTCGTCTCATTGCTAGTGTCTGGAGCAAGAGAGCAATGGCTGCATGCAAGCTCGAGCTCATGCATGATGCAAAGTGCAAAGGCAAGGGGACTGGACCGTAAATTGCATGTCTCGTCCCTTTCACCTTGGCAACCAAGACGAAGAAAAAAAAGTACCCCTTCACCCTATCGCCAAACACCCAGTACCAGTAGCGTCCGAGTATCAACATAGGAAGAAGGCTATGAGATGGCGTCTCATGCGGGGTAGTAGGTAGGTACCTTCAACCCTCACAGCCCACCTGGGCACCCTCCTTGGGATGCAGAAAGAAGCACTTCTTCCTCCGCCCTGCTTCCACGGCAGCCCTGCACACACACTTTTAACCCATTCACCGTGTTTCACGCCGATCTTTCGAGACAACTCAAAGCGCACTGAAAAAGGACCACGTTCCGAGTTCTGGTGGCACCAGAATTGCCTACCCGTACTTTAGGCAAGGCAGCTATCCATTGCCGAGTGGCACAACTCAACGCATGTGCGAGACCAGATGCCTACACAATGGTGTAAGGGGATGACAGACCCGAACGAGAGAACGAGAAAGCGTAAAAGAATGTACGGATAACATGAGGGGGAAAAGAAACGGATGATCTGCCCTACTCACTGTCAGTCCGCGATTGGAACATATGGAGTCACACCACTGCAACTAATACGATGCAGTACCAGACTCGGCAACTAGAGTGACATCAATCGAGCTTGTTGCCGGTCAAGTTGTTGGCTTCGAGAGCAACCTAGGCCAAGTAGCACGCTGCCTACCGAGAAGAATGCAATCCTACGGTCATCAAGTCGACTGCCGTTGAACCGTAACCAACATACATTGGGTTATCCGGCCATGTGGAGTAGAAAATGAGGCTGCAAATGCAGAAGAAAGGAACAACAGGCAACCAACGAAATCTGTCCGCATCAGGCGACCCCTGGGACCAACAACGTGAAGCACTTGCAGCTGTTGCTCGCCAGGGGGTTGAGGAGGGGGATGACTGGATGAAAATGGGGCTGCTCATCGAGTGATCAGAGCCACTCGGCCACACATATCTCTTAACGTGCAGTAGCTGCGAACCACCGCAACCATACAAAAAAGGTCACAGCAACTCTTTCTCTGTCGCCTCGATCTGCGTAGGAATGCGAATGCAGACGCCTAGCCTGCAGGTAGTCGACTAACGCTAATTTTGGGACTGGTCGCTTTCTTCTTCTAAGCAGGCTAGCTGAAATGCATCGCCATCTTGAACTCCGTCTGGTGGATGGAATCGCTCAAAAAAGATGCCATGATGGTGAGAAGGTTACACCGAAATCATGGGACGAGCACGGAAGGAGATGTGACTTGTAGCATAGCCGAAGCTACACCCATCCGTCCAAAGCAAGAGGAGACTACCGATGGCGTTGACCACTGCTGAGCAAACCCGGCGACAAATCCTACGCTGGGGTGGGCTGAAGAGCTCCGGGCGGTCGCAGCGGGCGGGCCAGTGGCTGCTTACATGGTCCGGGGTCGGCTCCGAGAGACAGACGATGGGATGATGCATTCGTATGTGGATGCCAGGACTGATGAGACGCAGGCTGGTAGGCATCCACCTCGCAGTATGCCGGAGTGTTTTGCTCCTTCAACTCTGACTCTGTGCCTGCATGGGTGCCTCACCTATTGGTCGCAAGATCCGCACACCGAAAGTTGCCGCAAGGCGTGACTGGCCCAGCCAAGAACGGCGATTGAGTGAGGAAGGCAGCGTTGAAAAGGGTCGAGCGTCTGAAGTGTTGATTGATTGGAAAGTCCGCGGGCTTGGTTATCTTGGCTTGCAAATTGCTCGGAGCCGCATAGTCGAACAGGTACAAGTAACTCGAAGCAGCAAAGGAGTAACTATCGCGAATGGGGATACGCCCTTTGGTGATGCTGAGGGTGACGATGGAGAAGACGTGCATGGTCGTGGGATGTTCGTCAACTCGGATAAATTATAGTTGTCGATGGATGTGTGATGTAGTATCTGTAATCTAGGACCTAAACCGCGATAGACAACTGTTCCAGGACTGCACTTAGGTATATGTCTCTTGTTGTGGACACAGGGCCGACCATTCTGAACGTTGTGTACGCCGCAACCTGAATACGATACGGACATCAACTGATAGTAGAGGAGACGAAGAGCGAAGGGACCAACTGTGTCACGGAGTTCGAGGTGAAGTCATCAAGCATCCCGGGTGACGGGGAAGTCGGGGGCTTTCCGTTGGCAAGGAACCGTATCCACAACCCGCAAGCCAAGGGCTTGAAGAGGCGCCCACGGTACATTGTCGCCGTCAGCGGCGCCGGTCGAGACCAGCAATAGTAGCCCTGGTATCCATAATCGTGAGTAAACAGCGGCATAGAGCAAAGCTCTGATAGCAAGAGCCCAAGTGGTTAAAGACTCTGCCGTCGTTGGTCGATAAAGATATCGTAGCTCCTTCGTAGCACAAATAATCAATAACAATCAATTTCTGTGTGCTACCCGCTACCCGCAGTTTCTCAGTGGCAGTAGAAAAGTGCGAGTCAGCGTTGCAAACTGATGGGTCACTCAGTGTCCGGGACAGATTTGCAAGACGGGGTTGTTGACACGGCTATGCCTGACAAGAAATGCTGAGATCAACTCGAGTTTCCCAACAGACTAGTGTAAACCGGCAAACAACTTAAACAAGGTTCTGAGGGGAAGAAATACCTGGGCCGGGGAAAAGGTAGGCTGCCAAGAGATGAAAGCGGTTGTAACTTGCAAGGGAACAATCATCGGCGACCGAAGTTCAGCGAGACGGGAAGCTTCGTCAGTGTCTTGAACTATTGACAAGTCGACTCTGACTTGCCTCGGACGCAAATGGTTTGGCCGGTTGCCTTTCCGGGGAAACTGAAATGTGTATGCCCGTTAGCAGAACCTTAATCCTTAATTCAGATAACGTGTCAGCGTGTCTTTTGTGACAGGGACAAAAGAGGCATTTGGAAAGGTAACTCTAGATCTAGCGACATTAGCTCATCTTACCTGAGCTGCTATACAAGTACCCCTCCGGATACCTGCTGCATCATAGAGAACCCTTCGTCGTGTAAAATTATTTGCCGCTAGCCGACATGCCCACCAAGAGACAGCGGGAAGCATTTTGGCAGGCCGGGTTTCGGCGAGGTAAGGCGGTTGAATAAGCAAGTGGATTCCGTACCTTATACTCGTGACAATCGGCGGTACACCATGTTGGGAAAGGAAACATACAGTCTACGATGGCTACCTCATACCTTGAATAGCCATCGACGAGCTCAATACCGGTATGAGTGTCTTGGTAGGTACGTGGGAGCACCCTGTCAGGTGTCTGGCGCTGTGTCTGAGTGTGGCAGAAACAATCATGGAAAGAGCCTGGAGCCCCCTTGAGATGTTCTGGATAAGAAGAAAAAGACCGGCGGAGAGAAGCACACTCAATGAGATGGGCCCCCATTGGACATTCCATTCTAGGCGCGGTACGTTCCCGGTTCGCACCTGACCTAAGACACCCTAGGTACCTTACTTTGTAGTCTCTGACTCTCTGTCCAGTGGGAGTGGTGGATCCGCTTTTAGCCAGTTAACAACGGGAAAGTCAAGACATCATGAGCTCTATCCGAATTCCTCAAATCTTGCTGCTATTTCTCTCCAGTCAACGTCAATGGCAATTGCTGTTTGATTCGCACCTGCAAATTACGGATAGCCTTTACCAGGGCAGTATTGCTTATCTGCCAATTTCTGTCGTGGGCTTCCTTGCCTGCATAATGCTCTCTGCAGGCGCGGATGAGATATACAGGGGACGGGGCCCACGGTCCACGGTCCACGGCGAAGAAAGTGACAGACGCTAAGCCTAATTCGCCCTCTTCCATAGTAATCCCGTCACTCTCGTACAAGAGGCTTTTCGGCCCAGGTCGTCTTTTTTCGGTCCCCACATGCCCTGTTGAATGTTCGCTTGGCGGAGAATGAGAGACCGCTTGGCCCGCAGCGTTTGAGCCGACTGGCATGACGCTAGTCTTGTTTCGGATCTAGCGCCAAGCTCTCGCGCCGGCAGCCAAACTGAGATCTACAAGCGTCCCTGCTTCCACTCATTCTTCACTTTTGACTCTTTTTGCTCCGTTGACTGCAAGCCGGAACGAGTCCTTTTCTCGTGATTGAGAAGCTTGGGAGGCCAGTAGAGTGGCTGACAGGCTGGACCTAGGTGGGAAAAAACACCGCACAGTCAGACAGCGACCATACTGCCAAAACTGGCACCTCAAGTGACTGGGCGGGCGGCATTTGAGGCGGGAACCCCACTGTTTGCCAAACGTCTGAAACCCTGCTCTGCGACAGCATCTCTCCCAGTAGTACCAGTTTACTCCGAAGACTCTACTTGGTCTCGTCAGTCCATCTGAACAACTTGAAGGATCGTTTGGTGTTGCTGACAGGACCGGCATTCGTTCACGACTTGATACAGAATCGCCCTGTTCCCCCCGGTCCATCACCAGGAGCAACTTGATGAAAACGAGCTCGGAGATCCCCGTGGTCACCTTCTCGCATTCTGGGAGGGCCGGTCGGTGGATGGCCGAGCCCTAACGAGGTGATAATTCAGTTCTGGTACTCTACCGATATTTACAAGCCAAGAGAAACTTCAGCCATGGGACAGTAGAACTTTGGTTTCTGTTTGCGGTGTTCCGGGTAAATAGGTTCATCACACACGATCGCTCTGGGCAGAAGAACATGTGGCATTGTTTCTGCAATGCCTGCTGTGAATCAGTGGCTGGCGTCTGTACGGATAGATGAAGAGGCAACCTGGAAGTAAAGTGTTTGGACTTCCCTTGACTGACAGTGTATAACAGAATCAGACAAGATCGCTATTACTGGTTGGTCAACAGGTCTCGACAACCTGTCTGTCGGCCGGCTCTGCAGATAAGGTGTGGACGATCCCGGTCCGCTCGTGGGACATTACTCCTTACGGGATTTGTGCTTGGGCGTGGGCGCTGTCACGCTGTGGGTGGGTGGGAAGAATGCCAGACAAGGAAGAAACGATGAAGCACCGAATGGCAGCCGACCATGTTCTCCTCGGTCTATTCTTGTGATGTACGTAGTATTCGCAGTACCTACGTAGAGCCACGAGTTTTCCCCGCAGTAGCATTATGGCCACTTACTATGTGTGATGGAGAGAATAGAGGCGAATGTTTGGGGACGGCTTGGTAAGTACATAATCATAGCATCTACGGATAGATGGATCTACAGATGGAACGAAAGGATACCTTGCTTTGCGTCTTGTGCCACTACTATCCAATGTATGATGGACCTTAGGTGAGGTAGGATATAGGCAGTGGTAGGTATTACCTACTCCGTACACTACCTTACGGATAGTGAGGTGCGGAATGGCGGATAGGGTACGGAGTAAGGTAGCTGGTATGAGTTAACGACCTTCCCTGCCGGTGATAAACGACCGAGTCTGTTTGGGTGGATCTGGGCAGTGGGCAGTGAGCGGGGCGGATTCGGTGGATTTGGACTTATTTAGCGTTTGTTCACTCCAGACGCAATGCTGCACCTCCCCACCCGTCTCACACACAAACGAACTCCTGCACCTGCACCTTCAGGGAGGCGCCGGCCGAGGGCTGTCCGCAGTCCCACATTGGTGCTGCTCCTGTCTCCTCCACCCTGAATGCTGTATTCTGTCTCTGCCCGTTATTACTAAGGAAAGGCAAGTAGACTTTGCAGTCTACTAGGTAGGGCTGTACTTGCGGATTCCGCCTAGCACCCTCCGTACATACTTACGGACAATTGTTCTTGAAGAACAGAGAGATCGCCGAGGAAAAGGTCAGACACGCAGACTACGTGACTACCTACGCTACAGATAGGTACCACGACATCTTGACGATACCGTAGTCAATGAGAGCAAGATGCCTATCGTCTGCTCGCCTGTCTTTTGTCTTTCCGACGAGACTGTGACATTGCCCAGTCCGTCTTCCCATCATCGCTGTCTGCAGCCTGCTGACGCTGGGCCAGAATACACGTATACGGCCACACGCTCCTCGTCTTAGTCGTGTCGGAGGAGTGTACTTGATCCAGCTGCTGTGACACACAGACAATGGCTGTACCACTACTCCCCAGACCTTAGCAATGGATTGTCTGTATTCGGGCGTCTTTGTGATGGATTCGCCCGGCCCCCCAGCTCAGTGCTCCCAAAGACGGCACGGTTTCCCCTTCTTGTCCCTCCATGTCACTCACCCAGCACGCACCTTCTCTGCCCGGTGCCCACGCCTCCCGTGCCCACGCCTCCCATGCAGTACATGGTACATCTGGGTCATCGCCTGTTCTCCTTCTTCCTCTCGAGTCTCTCTCTTCCTTCCCCCCCGGGCTGGCCTGGACAACATCTGGGTAACACTTCCAATACAGATTGATCCGGCCGTGATGTGCCTGGAGGCCAGGTACCCATAAGTACCACTTCCTCTCCACCGTGAAGGGAACCCCGGTCGTTTCTTTGGTTCAGCAGGAAAGTCTCCAGCGGGTTGGCTTCTCTCGCTTCTGAATACGGCCCCTGGGTATCCTGCCTCCGCAGCCGGTAGAGAAGGGAAAAAAGAGGAACCCCCCGGCCTGCCACCAATCAACGTCCCGGACGCTTCGTGTCGGACCCCAAACCCAAACTGTTCCTGAATCGTCCAACCTTGTCTGGTATTACCCTCCCGCACCCGCACTCTCCTGCTCACTCCCTCTTTCGCCCTGTCCTACGCCTATTCCTCTCCTTCTCCTCCACGACCCAACTACCTACCCACGCCCTGCCTCTCCTTCTTGCACACTACAGATTCCACACTTGTCCACCACTCACCACCAAAATCCCGAAAACCTCGTAATTACAATCCTGTCGACTCACTCGATCGATTCTCATTTCGACTACCTTGGGCGACGACTGGTTCGGAGCGCGGCACAATCGGCAGTGGGTTAACGACGCAGGCAACCGCGGGTTGAGGCCGGGACTGGATCTGGATTTGGGCCTACGGGGTCAGCGGCGGACGCCCATGTTGTGAACTTGGTGCCACCACACTCTCAACAGGCCGCAGCTCGTCGTCGACATCGAAACCCGACCATCGAATCAAAATCACCATGGATCCATTCCACGACAAGGCAGGCAACGAGCGGAGGGCTTCCCTCAGGATGTCAGCGAGGGCTTCTTTGACCGCCGACGATGATGACTACGACCTAGCCGCAATGGGCATCTCGGACGGCTTTCGCCCAGCCAACGTCTCTGCTTCCCATCAACCCATCAACTCGATCACCAACCCTTCGACTGGCTCGGCGGTTGTGTCACGAGAATCTCCCGTGCCTCAGCGCGTCACACCACCTCGACCTTCCAGCATTTCAAAACCTCCTCGTTCCCATGATCCGCTAGCCCTCCGTCACGATGGTTCGACGTCTCAATCCCAATCTAGCGGCGCCCCAATGTCTCGTGTCTCCAGTGCCTCGAGCGATTCACCAATAATCAGATCAGAGAGCCCCTACGAGGGACCATCTGGGCCGTCCTTCCCGTATCAAATGTACCCGCAACGGACCAACAGTGTCGCGACATCAAACACCGCTCGCATGTCCGAAAGATCATACGCCGGGCCTCGCGGACCGACACACCCATATACACTCTACACGCAAAACACCGTAACTCCCGACACGAACGATGGTGACAGCATCCCCGTGGGATTTGCTGGCCGCTCCGATGGATATCACCGCCGCATTGGACCAGATGGAGAGGAAGCTGCTGACCTGATCGGACCATTGGGCCATACCGAAGAGCTTCCACCCTACACTCGATATCCCGAGCAGGCCTATACGAGAAAACAGCCTGGTGAACAACCACAATCATCGACGCTTCCAGTGCAATCTCAACAAGAGCAACAACGGCAGCCAGAGCAGCAGCAACCTCCGGCACAACAACCTGGCGTCACGGTCATGACTGCAACGGTACCCGCCATTCCTGCTGGCGCTGGGGGCATCGGACTTGCGACACGCAATCCCGAGTTTGAGTCACGAGAGGATCTACGTCTTTCATCGCCATCCCGGACGTCTTCTCGGACGTTGAATGACGAGACTGCTAGCCAACACGAAATCAACACTGCTGCCGAGTCCTACGCTGAGAAGGGCGAAAACGCGTCCGACCGCAAATGGCAGAAGAGAGCAAAGAAGAGGTTATTCGGTGTCGTTCCTTACTGGGCTATCTGCTTGTTGGCAGTTGGATTGGTCATGATGTGAGTTGATATCAACTTATTTCCTTCTCTGTTCAATGTCACTAACCATATCTAGGGGTATCATTCTCGGTGCTGTCATCGGAACATTCTTCGCCAAGCATAAAAAGCCGCCTGGCAAGCATCAGGACGATGAGCCTATACCAGTGGTCATCCCAACAGCCACGGTTGATGTGAAGCCCCTTGCTACTCTCCCACCGGATCTTCCACCAATGGAGATTGGTACCTTCGGTCTGCCGCCTCTCATTGCAAGCCAGGCACCAAGTACATGTTTCAACGACACAACGCAAGCCCAAGCCTGGACCTGCAACATTCCCTTTACCAGCTACGTTATGGGCGTCTCCAGAATCGCCAATGAACTACCTATATCTGACTACACCTTAAAACTTACTACTTTCAATGACAGCGATCACGACGATAACTCTAGGATCAACATGTTCTCGTGGGGTACTCAACCACCACTGATCATGGATCCTCTGAAGATGCGTCTTGTCAACGACACTTCAGAACAAGGACGCGGCGCCGCCTGGTTCGCCCAGATGACATACAACAAGACCGTGGTCGTTCCTGAGGATAGGTTTCCTGGCGTCGTCTCAACCCCCAAGAAGCAACAGCCACAATCCAAACGAGGCGGATCATGGGACGGACCACCGCCTGGAATGTCTGAATTCAGCAGGAAAGGAGTCAAAGGAGCACAGGCCGGCGATCGGCCTTGGATCTGCACTTGGCCGGGAACCCTTCTCGAAGTCTTTGTCTACCCTGCCCAGAACAACAGCTATCAAAGAAAGCCTTCTACTACGACGTCGAGGCCTCCGGCGGCAGCAACATTCCCTCCTTCGACATCGACGCAATTCTTGGTCCGCGGATTGCAAACACAGTCTCCCCAATCAAGTCCGATCCCGACTGATAGGCCACGCCGTGCACCACCACCACCTTACCCTCAGGTCATCAAATTTGAAGAGCGACGTGTTTCGCTCGACCAAACGAAGAATGCCTACTGCCGACAAGTCGAAGTCTGCGATGACGGCCAGAACACCGTGCCCGTACTAGACGATCAGGGCCAGCCAATTGAGGTCATGATCATGGAAAACCGGCAAACGGTAGCAATCGCAGACTCGAGCAAACGCTGGATACACGAAGACAGCCTCTTGGTATCACCTCGAGACCGGCCATCTAGGACAAGTCAACTTAGCGACTGTGGATGTATATGGTGGTTCACATAACACCCATTTTGACCATGATGGACAAAGTCACCACCACAACCATGATTTACTGTACGGATTAATGTACCACACACCATTTTTGCGTCAACAGTCTGTGTTCGTCAATACAGCTGTTGACTTCTTTTGTTTGGGGGCGTCAATTGAGATGTGGATGAGCATCTATGGGCGTCATTCAGTAGGCGCAATTAGGCAGGCGATTGTATACATATTTGGCAAATACCTATGGATGGGCAAAGATGCCCCCAAAAAGCCACTTGCAGGACGGCAGAAAGGTTAACTTATATAGCCTGCCGATTCCTCTCAGAGTAGGCTACACACTTATTTAAAGAGATTTATTCATGTTGCAAGTCATCCTATCTTAGTCGTAGTGTTATGTGTAGAGCGGGAGGCATAGAGGATTTCAAATTCAGACGTGAAAGAAACCACCTTGTATGGCAAAACGGCCCTGCTCTCATAATGCATGCGTGCTGCCTGCTGGGTATCATTTTCAAAATCACTGCCTGCCTCAATTATCACTCTTCATGTCGGCCGCGAGCCCGTCCAAAAAGTTCTCAGCCATCTTCTTGGCCCTCCTTGCCTCGACCTCTTTCCGCCGCTGCTCAATCTCCTTGCGCCTGGTCTCCTTCTTCTCCTCCCTCTCCTTCCTCGCCGCCTCCGTCCGCACTCTTTCTTCTTCGAGCCCCTGAAACTCCTTTTGCCTCGTCTCCTCGTCCTTGCTAAACTTGTAAAAGCCCGTGCCCTTTGTGCGGATCTCGCTGTCAGCGTCGTAGTGCCTGGCTTCGGGCGGCGTGGCGCTGCGGTCCCGCTTCTTGGCCAGCTCGGCCATCTTTTCGGGATCCTCCGGGTTGAAGGCCATGGTCTGGATGGCGTCGCCGTACAGCAACTTGGCCGGAGCCGCCGGGCGGGCCGACATGCGTTCGAGCTCTTCGGCGCCGAGGAGGCCGCGCCGGCGCTGGCGCTCGAGGCGTTCCTTGTCTGCTTTTGTGCCGCGGCGGAGACGGCCGAATTCGTCTTCGTATTCTATGATTGTGTGGTCCTCGTCGTTGCCGTCGCCGTCGCCGTCGGACTCGTCATCGTCGGAGCCGCTTGAGCTCGCATCCTCCCGGCGGCCGTTCTTCTTGTCCTCGGATTCGGCCCATTTTCGGTCAAAGTCGATGAGGGGCGCCGCCTCGTTCTCCTTGGGGACGTAGTCGCCCCGTTTCATGGCTGCGTAGAGGCGTGCCTTCTCTTCCATCTTGCGTCGTGCGCTGGCGAGGTTTGACGTTTCTTCTTCCATGCCAAGCGGGTCTTTTAGGTTCAACTTGTTGCTGCTGGCTGTTGCTGCTGCGCCTGCGAACTTTTTGTTATGCCTGTCGCCATCTCTTCCTTTCCCGCCAAAAAGGCTTGCTCGTGCCTTGGAGGGCCGAGGCCGTGCTGGTGCTGAGGATGTCGAGGAGGGCGCCGACATGAGGGAGGTGAGTTGGGCTGTGAAGTCGAGCGAGCTGCCGAGGGCCGTGTCGTTTTTGCGCTTCTTGGGCGGCGGTTGGCCGTAGAGGTTTGGATCTTGCGGGGTCTTGGTGTGCTGCATCTTGGTTTTCTCCGAGAGTATCACTCGGGTTGATCAGAAATCCAAAGGAATGCTTTCTGGGTTCAAAGTCGCTGTGTACAATGGTGGTGTTCGTCGAGGAGGTGTAGGTGGGAGGGCCTTGTCAGGAAGCATGTGCGCGCAGTGAGCGCTGTGGAAATCCCACACCCAGGTCCCTTATCGTTATCGGAATAGCAGGGACGTCGGGCAGGCGACACCAAGGTGCTACCTAAAAGCAAGAAACAGAATTTGAAGCGCCACAGGTACCCTAGAATAGAGCTCCAGGTACCCTAGAAATGATGTCTTCAAATAATCTAAGACCGCCCACAACTCGTGTTGACTTGAACCACACGCGAAGAAGCCCGCTATGAAGTTGCTGGCTTCCTTGAAAAAATTGCTATTTCCCGTAAGTTCTGTTTGCGTATATACATTTTATGAGGTCCAGTTGGAATCTTATGGCACCCCAAAACTCTGGCCAAGGGTAAGGTAGCTTTCCTTATTAGTACTCGTGTCTGTTGCCCCTGTCGCTTCATAATAAACATTTATGGCATCCCATTCATGAGGGAACCTCAACAAACGAAAAGAGGAGCGAGCCTCCCCTTCGATCATGAGAACCGCTTAGATACCATTGATGGCCCGATAAAGTAAACATATTGGGGGGAAAAATGCTGCATCAGGAGAGAAACGCTTTTCGCAGCTCATTACGCAACCATGACCTATCCGCCCATTGAGCTACTGCTCTAGTCTCTCGCAAAAACCTTGGGCTCAAAGCACAGCCCCTTCATCACAACCTCGCATTCGCTCTACCCAGGAAATCAGCTGTGCCCGGTCCCGGACTCGCTCGGATGCTGTATGCGTTTCCGCGCTGAATCTGTCACTGTCGAAGGGACGGCCGTCGTCCCACCCGAGGCTTCCAGTGGTGGTGGTGGCGGTTGTGCCTTTTGCGGTTGCGACAAATGCCTCGGCTCACGGGAGGATGTCAGGTTTTGGTTCTGATTCCACGGACGGCTCCAACATATCCTATAGATGTAGATGGCGATGTCTACACCGATCAGCAGGAGGATAGGGCCAAAGAAGCAGAATCCCAGTGCGATCTAGTGAGGGGCTGTTAGCGATGCGGCAGCTGTGAGATTAAATGGTCTTTACCAACGGGACTTACAAAGGCGCCTGAGATGTATCTGACAATGGTAGGATAGTCGGAGTGTAGTAATGAGTAGGTCATCATCGTGTCGTACCACGAGATGGTATGCGCGTTAGGATCCATTAGAGGATTGCGGGAGCAACGGCGAGGGCCGTTGGCTATTTAGATTGGAACTGATTTGAAGAAAGATGACGATGATGGGAGAATGACGGGAGTAATGCGGCGGGGTGTTCTTGGATCGCAATGGCCGGTTGGTGCAGTCGCGCGTGTAACGGCAGAAATGTAAGGTAGTCTGACGGCAGGTAGCGAAAGGGATGTTGAGAGTGGTATGACGAGACGTGATTGAGCAATCAGGTAGAGGGTCGTTGCTGGGGATGTTGGACCCTTTGCGCCGAGGGATGCAATTGGGGGGATCGCTATGTTAATAAATATTCCCCTCGGTCATGTTCTTGGGCGGGCCAGTCGTGAGACAGTCAGGTGTTGGGTGCCGAGGTGGATAATCAGGCAAAGGGAGGCATTGATATAGATGCTTATGAGGATGCGCGGAGAGCGCATGGGATGGCCGACCGACGCCTCCGTCACGTTTTAGTGTTTAGTCCAGATCAAGCGGCCACGGTGCAATGACTTTCTCACTCTGTAAGTGACAAGGCATTTTGGTAATCTTCCAAGAGCGCCCCCCCCCCCCC
>JFBX01000272.1:15953-39479 GCA_001563135.1 Colletotrichum simmondsii
ATTCGATGGAATTCACAGTAGCTACCTAGGGCCCTATGTCTTCCCATGTCTTAAGGCCAAGGTAGGTAGTATAGTCACCCCGCTCCCTTCTGAGCCTTTTCTGTTCTCTCACAAATCCATCATTGATATATCCTACACCTGTACGGATATCTAGGAAACCCTCCCGTCGTGTTCTGGATGGTAAAAGGGGTGTCCTCGGCCCCTCTTCAGCGTTAGAAAACATACCTTAACTTGTCAGGTAGGTACGCTGGCTGGTGGCTGATCACCCGGAACGAGTGACGCAGTCAGGAACCCGCAGTGGGCACGGGTGCGTCGGGCGGGCCTTCAGCTCTTATCGCTTATCACTCAGGTACCGATACCCTGAGGTTCACGGGGGAGGTCGAGTGTCGATTTTCACCGCCTGCCCAATCGGCAGCTTTCATCGTCCCCCGCCATGCATCACCGCCCGCTCCCATCGCAACTTTTTGATTTTCAGGCGGCCAATTGTTCACTTTGAGCGCATATCAGACGACTCCCCATCCAAGCCGTCTTTCTGCCCGAAGACAGCTTAAGCGTGTCTACTCATTCTCTACGGCTACTTTCACAGATAATTGATCGGATTCGATCAGCGACCAGCCATGAGTAGACCGGAAAAGAAAAACAAAACCACAAAGAGGGAGGAGTATCGCAATGCGCGCAACCAAGATGGCGTGGCTGAACTGCCCAAGAAGAAATTCTACCGCCAACGCGCTCATGCAAACCCTTTCTCGGACCATCAATTAGTCTAGTTGAGTCTCAATGGCCATGCCGCCCTCTCATCTCTACTCTCTCGCTAACTGTCACCGTCCCGAATAAAGCCCGGCCAGTCCAGACTCCATGAACTGGACGCAGTACTATCCCGCCTTCGCAGCCAACGATGAGACTCCCTCCACCGATCCTACAGTCACGGAATCCATGACCCTGGATGCCTCGAAGCCGAAAACGCGCAGTCTAACGAAGGATGTGGAGGTTGTTGATATTGGCTGCGGCTTCGGAGGCTTGACCGTAGCTCTGTCACCGATCCTCCCAGAGACCCTCATTCTCGGTAGGTGGACTCTCTAAGCTTGTAACCGAAGAGTGTGCTGACACTTCTCCCCCTTTGCAGGCCTCGAAATCCGCACTTCGGTTACCGAATATGTCCAGGAGCGCATCAAGGCCCTCAGAGTTCAGAATCAGGAGACTGGCGGGTACCAGAACATCAGCTGCCTCCGAGCCAACAGCATGAAGTTTCTCCCCAACTTTTTCAAAAAGGCACAGCTCTCCAAGATCTTCATCTGCTTCCCCGACCCGCACTTCAAGGCACGGAAACACAAGGCCAGAATCGTATCAACGACACTCAACTCCGAATACGCCTTTGCGCTGCGCCCGGGAGGCATCGTGTACACCATTACAGACGTCGAACCCCTGCATCAGTGGATGGTGGGCCACTTCAATGCCCATCCCGCATTCGAGCGTGTGTCCGAGGAAGAACAGGAGGCGGACGAGTGTGTCAAGGTGATGGCGTCCGAGACGGAGGAGAGCAAGAAGGTGACGCGGAATCAGGGCCAGAAGCACATTGCGCTTTTCCGCAGGCTGGAAGATCCTCCATGGTGAATGGCAAGGACTTGACCAGAGTGACGGCTACATGGCTCTCCAAGAAGAGAGACTTCGGTGGTTAGGCTCGGAAAAGTTCAAATAATACCCCTTTCCTCTTGTCGTAGATTCTCAGAGATGACTACATTGCGCCCTGGTCTCGGTGGAATACTGAACTTCCAAATAGGTATGTCAGAGGCCGTTGACAGGTCACTTTATGTGTGACTCTTACTATCGTACATGCCAGCTCGACGATGATTGAGGTTATCTGAAATACGTCCAGTCCTATGGGCCTTTCAACGCTATAGCTTCATACCCTAGCAAAAAAAGTCCGCATAGTTGCGTACATCCATCTCTATGCACGACGCAACTCCTGCCCCCATGTTAGCTTTCTGGTAAAAGGCAAGCGCATTTCAAGCATACAGAGGTACCTCCAATGGCAGGGTCCCACCGAGACTCACCTCATGCAACCAACCCTGCGGCGCGCCTGCAGCAACGGTAAGAGTGTTGCAAAAGCCGCTAGCACTCTGAGGTCAGTGCCTAGGTTCCCAGCTGTACCTGCTATGCAGAGTACAAACGGTACCTCCCAAATTGAGTTAATGTGCACGTAAGTGCAGTGAGGTCAGGTACACTTCACCGAGGTACACGCCTAGGTGATCCCTCACCTTGCAAGCACCGGCAACAAGCGTCCAACGGTCACACCTCAACATCATCCGCCATCCACTATCCACACGTGTCTCTCGACCCGCACCTTCACGTCCCCTGAAATCGATAAAGCCCAGCCCAGCCAAGCCGACCTATCCTTCTTCTCCTCCAGATCTTCCGACCCAGCAGCTCCCGAGAGTACCGCAGTTTTCGACGACGTACGATGTAGCGACAGCCTATCGCCCCTCACAACCGATCTGGATATGGCCTTGCAAGGAAGAGAACTGATCCTTGCCGCCATCACATGCTTCATAGCCTGGGGCTATGCTGTTAGCTGGGTCCCGGTCTTGAGATGGGTAGGATACGCCTTGGTTGGAGGGGTCATCTTGACCGTTGTCGCCTTTCTCGCCCTCGTCCTCGTTACGTCGCGCGGCTTCGGCCGCGGTTTGCGACACCGATCCCCGCGACCAAATGGCCCTGCATTCCTCGCACCCAAGGCCTGGGCCCGACAGGTCTCAAGCCTTCAAACAAGACAGGCTTATACGAAAGTCGCTCTCGACCCGAACTCCAAACGCATATCCAAAGCTCTCGACGACCTCCTCGAACTCATCATACGGGATTTTGTCTGCTCGTGGTATTCCAACATCAGCAAGAACCCAGTCTTCTCCAACGAGGTCGATAAAGCTGTGCGCGATGCCCTCATCAACATTCGAGAGCGCCTCTTGGAGCTTGACCTCGTCGATATCGTCACTACTCGAATCGTACCGATGCTCAACGCCCATTTCCGCGATTTCTACGAGGCCGAGCGAGCTGTCCGAGGGAAGAAACTCAATCGATCGGTGACGGAATCGGAGGAGCTGGACCTCGCAATTGCCTCCAAATACAAGGATGGGAAGCTCCATCCCGCAGCTTCGTTGTCATTCCCCGACACAAAGCTCATACAACAAGATTATTTACGAAAGATGGTGTCTGGAATTCTGCCAAAAGTCCTACCGCCAAACATGCTTGCCAGTCGAGCCGTCTCGAGCATCATCCGAGAGATCGTCGCCTGCGCTGTGCTATTTCCCGTAATGCAAATCCTAGCCGAGCCGGATACCTGGAATCAAGTTATGGAAAACTACGGGCGTTCGATGTTGCAAGACCGGTCGACAGTCCGTAAGCTCAGGGCGGCGTTGGATCAACATGCTTCTCCAGCACCAAGATCGGGCAAGGCTGCCATTATACCCCGTCTCTCGCCCACCGATAGTGAGAGAAAGTTTGAGAAGTTCATCCGCGCTATACGGAAAGTCGGCAATCTCTCGGATGCAAGGCGGCTACGGAGCGAGGTTGCGAGCCAGTTGAAGCGAGATTCCTTGGAGGAAAATCAGGATCAGGTCTACCTCAGACGACTAGAAATGGGCAAGAGACTACTGGATGAACGCGTCCAGCTTCTTGCTGCCGGTGGAAGTCGACAGTCCTCTGCGACTTTGCCCGCCCGCCCTTCCGGTGTTCCTCAGGCACCTTCCAAGCTAGAGCATGCATCTCTTGTTGACCTGCTCCGAGATGCGTCAGGCTTGTCGTATTTCATGGAGTTCATGGATCGTCACCACATGATGCCTCTGGTCCAATTTTGGCTAGTTGTTGATGGCTTTCGCAATCCTTTGGAGGATGAGGGCCAAGATGACGAGCATCTACCGTCCAATCTACCAATGTGGACGAGTTCTGACCGTGAGGATTTGGGCCAGATTGACCACGCATATCTATCCAGACCCGAACTGAAGGTCTCAAAAGCTTCTCGAGATGAGGTGCGCGCTTTCCTGAACGCCGGCAAGACAGCCACTCCCGAGCAGTACTACAGAGCTCGCAGAGCAATCTTGAGGGCCCAGACAGCTGTCTTGGACGCAATGCAAGCCCAATTCTTCCAGGCCTTCAAGAAGTCTGATCTATTCTACAAGTGCTTAGCCTCACAAGAAGCGTCAGCGAAAAGTGCACCACTACCCGTTGCAGAGCCGTCAGCGTCTACTTCGGCACCTCCAGCACACCCACCGACGCATCGAAGCTCTCATTCCTTCCAATTTAAGCCCAGTCCTGTGACCCGTATAGCCCCAAGGTTAACACGACCACTGTCAAGGCGAGCTGGCTCTGCATCGGATTTGGCCAGCCTCACTCTTAACGGGAATGGGTCCGAATCGCTCTCTAAGCAACGTCGTTCTTTCGAGGAAGATGTTTCAACCCCGCTGTTTGACGACGACGATTTCGATCAGGAGGGCATGATGGACTCGGTCGCTAGTCTCGACCAGGACGCAGGCAAGCCTCCTGTGCCAGATACGAACGTGGTGCAAGCAATGGAAGAAGCTCTGAACAACATAATGGAGGACAATCGGCCGCAAACGGCTGAAGAGTTTCGAGAGTCATTGTTTGGGGCGGATGATCAAGTCGACAGGTCAAGTTTGTTTTCTGGAGATAACGAATCCCTTCGCGGATCACTTGAAATGCCGAGACCTGCAGCTTCCTCTAAGGAAATCGACAAACCAAGCCTTGCATCTCTTGGCCTCGTTAGCGCGGCATCTCGCATTGGAGTGTTTGTAGATGACGATCTTTTTGGTGATGAGGAGAAGTACCTTTCTGACGAACGAGACGATCCAGAGGAAGAGACAAAAGGCGATGTTGAGGACGAAATCCAGGAAGCAGCCCCTGGTGACCTTGGGCTAGCAGAAGCTATCACGGCGTTGTCCAATGATATTGACCGCCTCATAGCACAAGATGCTATTGTCGAGTCACTAACGAAGAAAGCGGACCTCACGAACAACACGGCTGAGCTTCGTATTCTGCGGAAGTCCAAGGCGAGTTTGCAACGTGAGATCCGTCGCAAAGAACTTCAAAGGCAACAGTACGTTGTTCAAGAGAGCGACAACAGCTTGTACGGGCGGTCAACGATCAAGATCAAGGCCATTCAAGTCGGCAAGGAAGACGATGGAAGGGAATTCGCCCTGTATGTGATCGAGGTGCAAAGAGATGCTGGCGAGAAGATGCCAGCCGCGACATGGATGGTTACTCGCCGGTATAGCGAGTTCCACGATTTGCATCAGAGACTTCGCTCAAGATACCCTTCTGTTCGGAACTTGGAATTTCCCAGGCGAAGGATGGTTATGAAGTTCCAGAGTGAATTTCTACGCAAACGACGGACGGCCCTTGAGAAGTATCTCCGAGATCTCCTTCAGCTTCCAGAGGCGTGCAGGAGTCGAGATCTGCGAGCATTCTTGTCACAAAGTGTGATAGCGCAAGGCCAAGATCTTGTAGATCGCGAGGACAAGAAAGATATGATCACAAGGTTCTACGACTCCGTTACGGATGGAATGGAAGACATCCTCGGCAACATTCCTGTCTTGGATCAATTATCTGTGGCTGGTCAGAATCTCATCGCAGCAGCCACTAACCAGCTGAACGCTATGCCACTACCTGTTAACGAGGATGGTGTCAGCGCTGCTGAGGCCGAGGCTGAACTGAACGCTTTCGAGAACAAGGAGCTAGAGTCTTTCATCAAGCCTATCTGCGACATCTTCTTAGAAGTCTTTGAACTCAACCGAGGAAACAACTGGCTTCGAGGTCGTGCTGTGGTTGTTGTCCTTCAACAGCTACTGGGCGGCACAATCGAGCGCAAGGTTCGAGACAATGTCAAGATGCTCGTACAGGAAGATGCCATCATCAAGTACATCGCCCTGCTCAAGGATAGCATGTGGCCCGGTGGTGAGATGAATAAGAACAAGCAACCGAGGACGGCATCAGAGAAGAAGAAGACGAGGACGGAAGCCAGCTTGATGTTGGCTACTCTTATACCCGACCTAGCAGGAAGCGTTGTCGGAAGAGTGAATGCACAAGCAGCCAGCCGGCGTGTGTTCGCAACCTTCAACAATTCGAGACTCAAGTAAGTTGTCGGTGCAAAGCTGAATTGCCGTTAGTTGTCACATTGCTAACAAGACATCTTTTCTCAGCGCACACTTAGCCTTTACGTTCATGGATGAATTGATAGAAACTTTGTTTGGTTAAGACGCGCAGGCTTTGCTTACTTGGTCAGTTTGATACCATTCGGATGTGTTTACAGATGATGCGGCGACAGGAGTGCGATCATTCAGCCCAAACCGGCGGCATACGCCGGAAACGATTATGAGGTTGCATGAGGAGGCGTCTGGTTTAATATTTCTTCGTCCGGAAGTATATACATACTTATACACACTCATGACAGGGGAGAGGAAGGCGGGTGGCCCAAGAAGTGGCATATAATGCAAAAGCCCTGACATGGATCTATTCACGGAAAGATGTAATGAAACGACGAGAGGCACGAGACTGTGTCCTAGGATGTCCACGGGAGGATATGCGGCTCCCGAGGAATCGCGACGAATTGTCTAGTCAAGTAGATACGCAAACCTACATGAAGAAGCTAGGCAGAGACCCCCAAATTCGCCAGAACAATGAAGCTCAAGACACATTCAAGTCAATCGTGACAACTTTAAAAGCGTGCAATCCGAAAGCTAGCACAGAATAATTGCACATTGGCTCATGGAACAATGAGTCCGAAGTTCCCACCCGCGAGAGCGGTGGTTTAAATTTGCTTATCCGTCGACATATAGGGCGGCAGAGGAAAGGAGAACATATGTGGAATAGGCAGGAACAGTAAGGAGACCCGTCTCTGTTACAGAACCGGGTCGGATACGAATAATGGATGTCTTTGCTGGGCCGTCTGAGTTTCGAGGCCAGGCTGACCTCGAGTTTTGGGGTCCCACCACCCCTTAAGAGCGGACGGCTCGATTGAGGCTTTGATGATTAAGAACACCCAGGATTACACCAGGGTGTATCATTTACCGAACGCTCGTCATGTCTTAGATGGGTTTGGCTTGTGTGTTTGTGGTACCGCACATCGGATTGTCAAGCTTTGTTGGGCGATATGGCGACAACCAAGTATCTATTCTATCAATCAGTCGACCATTACTAATCAGATCGTGTGTTAAAGTAGTGTAAGGTAGTCGGATGGCATGCGCGCGACCGACTCGCTCTCTCAAGTCATCCCTGATTTGCCATGGATAGCTGTCGCGGGAGAAAGGGTGGAGAGTGGAAGTTGGTTCGTTGCACAAGTCACAAAGTATCGAGTAAAGTCAGCCTGCTGCAGTATCCGAACTGTCTTGGCAGACTTGGCTCCTTGCCATTGATCTTCCGATTTTCCTCATGGTCACGGTAATCTCGGCTTAGTTTTCTCTTCGAATGTGACTATGAATTGAGACGTTGCCTGGTGTCGACTGCCCTATTGCGGGATGGTGAAACGGACAGGTCCTGGAACTGCCTGGGCTTGGTTACCAGATGCAGCGGGTCGTACGGGAAAAAAGGGGGGGTGCCAGGGCGCCGGGGTGGCACCGATCTGGAGGCGAGGTCGCCCGGCGTGTCTCTGTTGTCTCTGTCTCTCGCTGAGACTTTATACTGTGATAAGGGTTGCCGAACACTGGTGCATCCCGTATTCACTTTGTAACCAACGTGGATACAAGGCCCGGCTGGGCTGTGCGGTGTTGGCAATCGGAATAGGACCGAAGCCAAGAGGAGGTTGTTATCCTTGACGGAGATCTTCCTTATTTCGTCCCCTCTCTGTGTTGGGACGTTAAGGGGAGTTTGAAGTTGCGCCGGCGACTCCTCCTGCTCTCCTCCTCTCTGGGACAGTTGAATCCATTGAAGAAACAAAAGAAATTAAACCTGAGAAGAAGGAGCATGCGGAGGGAAAGCGCCACAGTGACCGTTGGAGCTAGCCACAGGTGACGGCCTTCAGACTGAAGAGTGTCAAATTCAACGTGCATGAGCTAGCCTGAAATTGGAACGCCTTTTCTTTTAGCCGTGATCAATGACCAGTATGAATACCTTGAGTAAGGTACCTGTGCGCATAGAGCGTCTTCCCCTGGAATTGTCGCAAAGCTGAGTCGAGATGATGTCTAGACTCTATTACTCCGTACAGCTCAACAGGAACGAAAGTTGGCTGGCCTCCTAGCCATAAGATTTCTGGTGAGATAGACTCGTGGAGCCGAATGGAAGCTTGATCGGATGAAAGCGAGCCCTCGGACATGATGTTCCCCTTTCGCAGACCCTGGTCTGGCGAGGTATCCGTACCTGAGCCGGGTTAGAGCGATGTAACTGATCTGGCAAAACGGCAAGGTTCCTTCCTCGAGGTGAAATATTCAACAAGCCAGAGACTTTTGGTTCATCTTCCCGGTGTTTTCAAGCCATCGCTGTTGTAATGAATGAGTGAATCAACGAAGAGTCACTCTTAAGGTGATGATACCTTCAGGACTTGGGCGCAAGAGCTCTTAGATAGACGGAATTGGCTGAGTATTCTGAGTGATGAAAAGGTGTTGGCTGTTCTGCGACTCAAAGAAAGAACCTGAGCTCGTGTACTTTCAAAAAGTACCTTTGGAGTGAGGTGAGGTTCCCTACCTTACCTGAAGGTACCTCAACTTCCCACCATTGTCAGGTACGAGCCAGGATCACGATGGTCGAGTAGACTGAATCAAACGCGATCATTGGCTGATGCTACGTCTAGTCCGGGGGGGCAGGCGCTCTCCTCATTGCTCAAAGGTACCTTGGGACCAGAAGCAGAAGGCCGCAGCTGTGCTCTGGGGCCCGGCTGGCGGCCCATCACGCCCAGATTCAGTCTTCTCCTCCTCGCCTCCCCTCCAGGCCCATGTCTGATTCTCTTTTTCGCTCCACCCTCCTTCTTTTCGAACTCACAGCTCCTAGCCTCCTGCTGTTTCCCCTGCTCCTGCTTTTTTTTTTTTTTCTATCCAAGAGGAAAAGGAAGAAATCAAGCTCCTTCTCATCCTCTTCCTCCTAAGTTCCTACCTACCGAATCGCAAGGAACATAGGTTCACCAGGTACCCACTGTTTGTACCGCGGTACCTCCCGTCGCAGAGGTAAACCTGACTGTGTAGCTACCTGAGGTACGGATGCCAACCTACCTAAGCAATATCAAATACCTTCCATTTGCCTGACCACCACACCTACCTACCTCACCTTGTCCCATTCTCCTCAAACCACCACAACCACATCCATTTCAGAACCCCTCCTCTTCCTCCTCTTCCGAATCCTGCGCCCTCGACCTCTCACACAGTCAGATTCAATCTCTGCTCCGACCAATCGCATCGCGACTCGACCGACCGGGTCAGCGTCGAAATCCCCGTCTTCATAATATCCCCGCCCACCAACCGTCCCCCATCGATTCAATTCCCCTCTCGCAGACGTCGAGCGACGACTAGACCGGGCATCTCGTCTTCCTGAATCGTCAGTATACCTGAATTTTTGCGCCTTGGTCAAAGCTGGCCTCGACCGTTGAAGCCTCGTCCTTCCCGGTCCAGTCGCCCCATTCTCTGCCTTCGCAGCTATTCCATCAGGACTGCTCTGGAAACCCTTTGGACATATCTCCCTGCCCGGTCTGCGGGCCATCGCCTTCGCGAATCCTCCTCCATCCAGACCGGAATCTTGGGCCAACCTTTGTTTCTATCCAACGACCGACCCTGACTGTTTACCCAAGGACGCATCATATTGAACGCCACAATGACCGAGGTATCCTCCACCAGGCTGTACCTGGGAAATCTCCCTCGCAATGGTAAGCTCAGCCTTGCGCACCACGCGGCGCGTTCTTGTCGCAACCTGGCTAACCTTCGTAGCCACCAAGGCTGATGTCGAGGCCCATTTCGCGACCCATGGCACCGGCGAAATTACCGAAATAAAGCTCATGAACGGATTCGGCTTCATCGAGTACAAGGATGCCATGGATGCTCGCGATGTTGTTCCTGGTAGGTGATCCCAGCTCTGATTACGATTGCGCCTATATGCATTACTCTGTTGCTAACTTCTTCCTTGCCTAGCCTTCCGTATGTCCTACTGCGCCGTCCCACCACGTAACGATATCCCTTCACTTCTGGTGCGCTAACCATAGCGTTGAAAAGATGGATCCGACTTCATGGGCGAACGCTTGACTGTACAATTTGCCCGTGGAACCCGTCACAGGGAGGGCGGCAGTGCCGGTGGCTTTGGCAACAATGAGCGCGCTCCTCCCAGGCCTCGCCGCACTCCCCACCGAATGCAGATCACGGGACTTCCCACCGATACCAGTTGGCAGGTCTGTTGTTCTCTCCCCATTCTCTAAGCTGGATTCCTGGATTCCCTTCTCTTCTTGCGCCCATGGCGCGCCTGGACCTTCATCGTACCCTTCGAGGTGGACTGTGGACTTTCCGGCATGCTGTATAGCCTCAGCTCCAAGCCATTGGCGGCCTGTCAGTCGACTAGTCCGGACCGTGCTGCGCTCCTGAAACTTGCTTTCCCAAGTCCATGGCCGTTTCTTTGAACCGGCGCGGGCCTGCCAAAGCAGCGACGGAACCCCAATGCCGGACGACACCACTCCTGGCTTCAATCCCCTTGGCTTGCTGCCGACTGGTCTATGAATCCTGGATTACCAGCCCTCTTCGGCCCATCATACCGATCCTGGACACCAACTTACATGGATTCTGGATATAGGACCTCAAAGACTTTGCTCGTCAGTCAAGCCTTGACGTTGTCTACTCGGAAACGCCCCGCGACGGCAACGGGCGCGGGTATGTTGACCTTAGCCTATCACCTGCAATTTTGCGTTTGCTGACCAAGACTCTATCCAGCTTCGTTGAATTCGAGACTGCGGCGGACTTGAGAACCGCTGTCGAGAAGCTTGATGGCCGGGAGTTCAAGGGAAGCCGCGTCACCTGCGTAGCAGACGTAAGCGAGAGCAGATGACCGATGATGAGAGGATGTTTGTACTCACGTTTTACCAGACTCAACCGGACATGCCGCCTCGTGGCGACATGCGCAGCGCTCGGTCTCGTTCCCCCGGCGGCGGCCGTCGACCCTACCCGCCTCCAGTCGACGACTACGACCGACGTGGTCCCCCGAGAGGCTACAGCCCACGCAGAGATGGTTATCGTGAGGGATACCGTGAGCGTAGTCCCCGCCGCGAGTACTACGACGAGCGTGCTCGTTACCGCTCTCCTCCGCGTCGCCCCATGGACGATTACCCTCCTCCACGAGGCCGCTACGACGACCCTTACCGACGGGACTACCCCCCGCCGCCCGACCCCTATGTCAACGGCAGAGGGCCGTATGATCGCCCCCCTAGAGACTTCCCTCCCAGGGAAGCAGGTTACCCGCGTGATGGGTACCCTCGCGAGTATGACCGTGGTGGCCGTTACTGGTAACTCACTCCTGCTCATAAACTTGCCTCATAGGGGCTGTCCTTGACTCTGAATAGATCCTGGAAGCACCTCCACTCTAGTGGCTCAAGCCACAATGGTAAATATTAATGGCAACAAGCGGTGCTCCGTGAGAATGAATTAGGATGAGGTAGTTGAGCAGTGTTAGGCTTGCGCCTCTGCGGTGTTCGTCAAGCAGACGTTCCAGGCATGTTTCAAATTGCGATTTTTGTCGAAGCATCATCAACAACACAGCTGCGGATGCAACGATTCTGGGTTCGTTGAGTTCAGGAGGGGAAAAATGTCGAGTGCCTGATGTATATTGTACGATTACATGCATGGATATCCACCAAAAATGAGATGGCGTATTCGCTTTATGAACACAATTTTGGTCCTTTGGGGCCGGCTTTCGAGTCAATCAAAGAATGATACGTGTCATGGCTCAGGCCGGGCGTGGTTTTCTGCCAAATTAGCTGTAGCGACTGAGGGCGATAAAACCACTTGCCATCAGCAAGAGCAAGAGATATTTCCGTTCGTAGATATCTTGAATATTCGATGTTGGTGAAAGAGGATTACTTGGTATCCAATCCGACTATCATGTACGCATCGACAGCAGGGAGTAGCTAGCAGTCTGCCTGCCTTATCCCGCCCATCATGGCACCATGCCTTCAGCTCAGGCTAGGTACATACCGAACGCCCATAAGATTTCAAAAGCATTGCCTCAGTCAAGCTCTACCCCTAACGTTCCTACTCTTCAATTTAGTAGACAAGTACAATACCAATCGCTCCGACGACGCATCTCATTATCCGACATCGACACAAATCATCACAAGCATACATATACAACGCACTATCCTTCCTTTGTTCCGCGCGGCAACGCGATTATGCCGTCTTCTTCCACTGGGTATACACGCCAATCAAACTGCTAACGGTACCAGCAAGGCCGACGATACCGTCGTCGAAGTTGGCCCACGCGAGGGCAGAGGTGGGAACGGTCAAGTCGCAGAGGTCAGAGATGAGTTGCAGGCGGCCGGCGGCGCGCTCACTGTTGTTTGTTTTGTCAGCTTGGTGTTGCCAGAACTTTGGAAAAAGCATTCAAGGGTGGGTGATGAAAGGAACGGACTATGCGGAACGTACATTGCTATTCTCTTGGCCTCGACGACACCCTCGCCCTCCTTCTTATCGACCTTGGCCTCACGCTGCTGGAGGCGGTAGAGGGTGTAGGTCTGGGCGACGACGCTGAAGAGGATTCCAATGGCCCAGAAGCGGTAGGCCTCCTTTTGCAGCCTCTTTGCGCCCTCCCACTTTCTGATGCCGGCGGCGTCGAGGACGGTGGCGGCGTCAAAGGTCAGGTAGCCGGCGTAGCCCAGCTGGCGGCCGACGGCGGCGTAGCGGAGGACGGGGTCCATTGTCTTTGCGTCGGAGGCGACGGCGGCGGCCTTGAAGTGCTCGACGTTTTTACCGATGCGCATGATCTTGCGGGTCAGGCCGAACTGCTTCTTGATGGCATCCCAGGGGGCGATTTCGGCCTTGGAGCCATTGGTGCGGAAGAGGTACCAGGCGTAGAAGCGGGCAAAGTACTGAAGGGTGCGGAGGATCTTGTCGCGACCGACGGTGGTGGCTACGAACTTGTTGTAGTGCGATACAGACGGGTGGTAAATGAGGGCGTCGGCGACCATTTTGGCGGTTCTTGATGGGATTGCAAATCACCGGATGAGATGGATGGGAAGGTGGAGTTGGATGATGATGTTTCGCTGGATTATGGAGATGGCCTTTTTTTTGATGGGGAAGCAGCACAAGATGGATGAGTGGGCTGGTCTTCACGCGGAGGTTGTAGCATTCAAGTATGGTATCGAAAGCAAATAGGGAGTCTTATCGGGGGTGGTGCGGTTTAGAGAGAGAGAGAGAGAAAGCAGAGCAAGTATTGGGCAAGCCGACCGGCTCAAAGACGAGCTGCCACATGCCGAGGTCCGCCAGCGAACCCGAGACATCGCCAGAGCTGGCTGCTTGGGGTGCTGGCTGGGAGCCTGGGGACCCGGGGAGTCAGACAGACGGAAGGACGCGCACCTGGGCAGCCATAACACCAACAGCAGCAGGAGCCGGGTGCGGAGAAGGCTCTCACGTGCCTGGAGACTTTCTTCGACTCGGTCAGCTTAGCTAAGGAGGTGGGGCGGTTCACTGGGGAAGTTGAGTGACCCGTGACAATTGACGGCAGTACGTTTTACCCAAGGCCAAAGGGGCCAGTGATCAGCAACTTAAATCCCAATGACCAAGTGCATACGGAATAATTCCCTTCGCGGCTAAGGTCCTGCGTAGGGAGGTAGCATCCACGCCAAAAACCAATATTCTCTAGTTACCTTATGCCTGGTAATGAGGCGTTGGAGCGTTTCCCTTCTGATTTGAATCTTTACCGTTTTTCTAGTCACGAGCAACCAACTGCTCCTCCTCTCTATGAGGTAAGGTACGGATATTGGATCTTCCCTCTCCACAACCAGTATGGAGAGGCTGAATTCCCATGACTACACAATGACTAGTTTTTCCTCCTATGGTAATTGTAAGTAGTGGGTTCCCGGGAACCCCCTTGTCATTCACAATCCATCCCACTTCTCATGTCTTTCTATTTTCATCCGGCACCTACATAGAATCGACCCCCGTCAGTCCCATCGAGCAACAAGAAGCATACTGGTCCGGACAAAGTTAACACCTTTTTCTCACCACAGACTGGGAAAGAACATGGACAGCAAAGCATCGCAACATCCAAATCCAATGGGAAGGGATATTATCAATGCAATACACTAAAACAGAGGAATTATTACATATCCGTCCGATCCAACGGCTTGGAAGGCAACAGAAATAGGTGCTAGGGTCCAGACTCCAGAATACTTTCATCCCATCGCCCGCATGATGTCACCCCTTCCATCGGTCATGTCTTATCCGCCGTGCTTCTCTGCCGCTCCTCTACCTGCTCTTCTCCTATCCCCGAAAGAGTTGCCTCTGGCTCTGGAGCCCCTCCCCCTCGACGCGAATTATTAGTGTTGCTAAGCTGCGTTGCCCACACAAAGGTGCGGCGTGGCCCCCCCACCCCCGCCAAAGGCAAGGTTCTCTGTTCCAGCCCAGCCGCCCTCTCAGAGTCTGCTTTCCCAAAGCCACCCGTAGACTGCCGCAGCCATCGTGTGTGCTCGCTGCACACCGCGCCGAGGGTTTCCGAGAAATCCTCGAGGGACGCCTTGCATCCTCTCCTTGTTGCGCCCGCGTCCCCATGTCTCGGGTTCCCCTCGGCCGGAGGTGCCTGCGGTTGACTCCACTTTGTCGTGGTGACTCGGGATCGAGCGCGATAATAGGACGTGTGGCCCTGTGATAGCCGTATGCCGAACTGAGGGGCATTTCCCATGGCTGGGCCATGGACCATGCTTTTGCCCATCGAAAGCCAGAAGAGGACCCCTTGGTACGGAAGTACACACACGAGAGCTTCCGGCAACGCTGATGATTGAAGTCTCAGGTAATTACCTAGTAATAGTCCATGCCCCAAGACCCGGGACTACAAACAAGGTCCATTCCCCTTTCCAATTCCTCCTTCGCGATCGCATCTTTTGACTACTTCTCTCTCTCTCTCTCCTCCCTCCCAGCCTTCCTCCTACAACATTTCCCTTCGTCTACTTACCCTCTACTATCCTTCGGCTTACATCCCGAACCATTGTGTCAGTGCGCAACACTCTTTGTTAGAGCTCCCGTGAACCCCGCCATCGCAAGTGTCAACCCCTCGCCCTCCATTGGAATTATTCCGTAAGTTTTCTCTCTGTTTACAAGTTGTCCAGACCATTCCTCCTCTACCATTGATAGCTAAGACTCGGTACTTGTAGACCAAGATCTAGCCCATCATGTCAGCCTACACAACGAACGCCGGTGAACAAGAGACCGAGAAGATCAACACCAACATTATCACCTTGACCCGTTTCCTAACGGAAGAGCAAACCAAGCACAAGGAAGCCACCGGAGATTTTACGTAGGTCCCATACGCGTTTCCAACCCCCCGTGATAGCTCCTAACGATAGTCCCAGTCTTCTGTGCCACGCCCTGCAATTCTCCTTCAAGTCCATCGCATACTACATCCGCCGAGCTACCCTGGTCAACTTGACGGGTCTGGCCGGTTCCTCCAACATCACGGGCGACGACCAAAAGAAGCTCGACGTCATCTCCAATGACCTCTTCATCGAAGCCATGAGGTCGTCTGGCCGCTGCGCCCTGCTCGTATCGGAAGAGGAGGAGGAGATCATCTTCTTCAAGGACGCCACCGGCGCCCGCTATGCCGTCGCTTGCGACCCCATCGACGGCTCCTCCAACCTGGACGCCGGTGTCTCCGTCGGCACCATCTTTGGCATCCACAAGCTGCCCGAGGGCTCCACCGGCACAAAGGAGGACATCCTCAAGCCCGGCTCCGAGCTGCTGGCCGCCGGCTTCACCATGTACGGTGCCTCAACGCAGCTCGTCCTCACCATGAAGGGCGGCACCGTCAATGGCTTCACCCTCGACAACGGCGTCGGCGAGTTCATCCTCACCCACCCGGACATGCGCCTGCCCCAGTCCCGCGCCATCTACTCTGTCAACGAGGGTAACTCGCTCTACTGGGAGGACAGCACCAACAACTACTTCAACTCTTTGAAGACGCCGCAGGAGAACGGCAAGCCCTACAGCGCGCGTTACATCGGTTCCATGGTTGCCGACGCCTACCGCACATTGCTGTACGGAGGTGTCTTTGCCTACCCGGCCGATAAGAAGAGCCCCAAGGGAAAGCTTCGTATCCTGTACGAGTGCGCGCCCATGGCCTTGGTATTTGAGAATGGTTAGTTGCAGCCTGTTAGACCGATTGAATCGCAGCATGCTAACAAAATCATCACAGCCGGTGGCCAAGCGGTAGACAGCCAAATGAGGAGAATGCTGGACGTCGTTCCCGAGGGTATTCACGACAGAGCTGGAATCTTCATGGGCAGCTTCGACGAGGTTGAGAAGGTCAAGAAGTTCCACCAGTAAAGTATATTGCTGGGGAAGAACGACTGGTGTCCTCGTGCTACATACCATCTTACATCAAAATGTGGGAGAACACGGCGCATTTATGATTTACTGAAACCCGGCGGGTGGTTTATTCTTCTTTAATGTGGCGCTTTGGGACAAATGCAATGAACATGAGGATGGCTGGCTACGTGCCAAGAAGGGATTGGATTGAGGATTCCCTGTTGCGAGCTCAAGGATAATTGTCTGGCCGTAGATCGTAACCTTGCGTTGGCCAGGAATAGGATATGCATTGAATGAATTGCACCTTTGAGTCATCTACAAAGTGAAGTTCGCTGACCAATGAGTATGTCCCAAACAATGATAGATGCCTTGAAGACTATGATGCCCACAGCAGAACCTCCGCACTTAGAAGATCTTGGGAAACAACTTGGGGGTGTTCTTCTTCCACTCCTGGTAGTCCTTGCGGTCACCGTAGCGCTTGTCATACTTCTTCTCGCTCATGGGCACTCCCGACACCTTAAGGAGAAGGAAGCTGACGAAGGCCGGGCTCACATAGGACATGGCCATCGCAGTAAGTAGCCCGGTGACGCCAGACGACAAGCCGAGTGCCAATTGCATGGGTTGTGTCACAAGTACACCAGCCGCCGCAGTCGCGATACCTGTCCAGAGTGACATCTCACCAAAGTAGTTGGGGTATTGGCTAGAGAAGGGGTCAGCTTGTGTCTTGTTCTCGCAGCGTTGAAGGGCAGCGTCGCATGCAGTCTTGCAGCACGCGCACCGCTCAGGTGTAATCGCCAGACATACCTAACACTCCAGAGACCCTTGGTCATGAACTCCTCGTCGTGGGCTTTTGCGCGCTTCTCGCGCAGCCACTTGCTCTTCTGCCTGTCTGCCGTGATCTCGAACGCGAACCCAGCGACGTAGACGAACAGGCCAATGGCGTCCGTGATCTTGAAAGCGGGAAGAGAGGCGAAGGCGGCGGCTGGCACCGAGTTCAAAGCGATGACGGGCATGAGACAGAGGGAAACCCAGGTCGCTTGGGCGAACCAGGCGCCGGCAAACTTCGCCGGGGACTTTTTGATCTCGTCGAACCTAGAGTCTTTGCCTTCTTCCAGGATGCGCTGAAAGAGGTATGACCCGACTGCGGTTCACAATCAGTCAGTTTTTGGCCATCACGCGCGGCTAGAGGAGTGGCATATTACGTCTGACAGCCCAGAAGGCGACGGCACCGCTGATGACGACTTGTCTCCAGTTGAGGGCTCCCACGCCACCGGGCTTGGTGAATGCTTCGAGCAGACCAGGGAGCGGTGCCGAACTGGCAACGGCCGAGGAGTATTTGGCACGGAGAGAGGGCAGGTATAAGCTCAGAGCAGTGACGGACAAATAGGTCAGCGACCCTGAGAAGTCGTAGAAACGTTCATTTTGGGCGATAATTGACGGTACAGCGAAGGCTGCTTGGATCGCATATGCTGCTGAGACGGCGGGGATCAGAGTCCGCAGCAGAGGGTTCTTGAAGTTGGTGAGATGCAGGAGAGATTGTAGTAGGGACATGATGGGCGATGCTGTTGCGAGGATATCGCCTGTTTCCTCCTACGGTGCAAGATCGGGGACAAGCAACCCTTTATGAGCTACAGAATCGAATTGAGCTTGCTGTAGAGTCAGCCCTATGGCTTTGTATGAAGTCCACTCGGCCGAAGCTCACCCCTGGTGAGACTGGACTGAATGACGACACGACCTGGCCAAGGAGGGCCCAAGCTCCCTGGGCTTCGGTCTTCAGAAAGGTGCGGAATGCCGACATGCCCGTCTGCCGGATGCGGTCGCTCGGTGAGAAGGCCGGTGTTTTACTCGGTGAGTGGAACACCGACCCCGCACTCACCGAAAGATTATCGGGGTCTGGATGGCGTTTACCCCACTAAGAGCTGCCCCGCGGTCGGAGGGGGCTTCGAAAATGAGTCTATTTCCCAACGTACACTTGCAGAACGTACTCTTCTGCTAGTACATCTGAGTCAATCGACGAAAGTCAATCAAGCAAGTGACAATGGCCTCCTCCAAGCAAGTTTTCATCGCCATCATTGGTAAGAATCGCTCACCTCCCAGAACAACCTCAAGGCTTTTCTTCCTCCCACCCCACGTATTAGCAAACTTGTGTTGACCAACCTGTGTGTTGCAGGTGCTGGTGGCGTCGGAAAGTGCTTCCTGTCCCAGCTCGAGGCCTTGGCCACTCGCAGACCCTCTCCGAAGCTCAATTTGATCTACATCTCGACCAGCAAGAAGGCCCTGTACGATGCGAAGTATACCCCTACCCCCTTCGCCGGCGCCATCGAGGAGCTGTCTCGCGCTTCGCAAGCCCCTCCCGCTCTCCCTCAGCTCGCCGAGTACCTTGCTGCCGCCCCGGCCAAGGTCGTCTTAGTCGACAACACCAGCTCCCAGGATGTCGCCGACGCATACCCCGTCTTCCTCGGCAAGGGAATCAGCATCGTGACCCCGAACAAGAAGGCCTTCTCTGGCTCTTATAAGCTGTGGCAGGATATCTTCAACGCGGCCTCGACCTCCGGCGCCAAGGTCTACCACGAATCTTCCGTCGGCGCGGGCCTGCCTGTCATCTCGACCCTCAAGGATCTCGTCGACACGGGTGACCGCGTTACCAAGATTGAGGGTGTCTTCAGCGGCACCATGTCCTTCCTCTTCAACTCTTTCGCTCCGACATCGGGCGCTGGCGGCAAGTGGTCTGCCGAGGTGGCCAAGGCCAAGGAGCTGGGCTACACGGAGCCCGACCCGAGAGACGACCTCAACGGCCTCGACGTCGCCCGCAAGCTCACCATTCTCGCCAGACTGGCAGGACTCCCCGTCGAGTCGCCCACCTCGTTCCCCGTCCAGAGCTTGATTCCCAAGGAGCTCGAGTCGTGCTCAAGTGGAGACGAGTTCCTTCAGAAGCTGCCCGAATTTGACAGCCAAATGGAGGAGACCAAGGCTGCTGCGGAAAAGCAGGGCAAGGTCGTTCGCTTCGTTGGCAGCATCGATGTTGCCAGCAAGCAAGTCAAGGTTGGCCTGGAGCAGTTTGACGCATCTCACCCCATCGCCGCCCTCAAGGGTAGCGACAACATCATCAGCTTCTATACGGAACATTACGGCAGCAACCCGCTCATCGTCCAGGGTGCGGGTGCCGGTGGAGATGTCACGGCCATGGGTGTTACCGCTGACTTGATCAAGGTATTGGGCCAGATTGCTTAAAGCTCTATGTAGCCTTATGGAATGAAATCCACTTGCCTACCCTGACGCCATGGGATATATTGGGATGTCTGATAACAATAGTGATTTCTACCCGGCCGCGCGCCTTGCCATCCAGCTTTGCAGTCGCCTTGGCATCTTAAACTCGTCTATCTCCCCATCCGCAAAGCCAACTCAACCATGATGATGACTTAGCCGGTGCAGGTGCAGCGACATATTCCTTCTGGAATGAAACATCGGAGCCCGATGACTCGCGACGGTTACTGAAAGCCGCTAGGTAGCCAACAGTGAAGCTGAAATCACCTGACTGAGTTCCGAAGAAGCTGTGGTGGTGTTAACAACAGCCGGGGGATTGCTTAGCAAACAGGGTTGCGTCCTACCTTCGCATCATGAAGCTGATTCTCTTGATGTTGGCAATGTCCAGTGGCTTGGCATCAGGTTTGTCCCTACCTCTGTAGGTTGCCTTGAACTGCTCCCACGGGATCTTCACTTCGCCCTCTTCGGGAACAAAGTCAAACTCCCAGCTGATGGTGCTCTGGTCGCGGCCATCCTCTCTTGGAGGAAGGATTTCATCCTTGATAGTGACTGTGTACTTCTTTGAATCGCTCTTCAAGACTTTGATAGCAAGCCCGTCGTACTGACTCAAGTCTAGGTCAAGTGTGCCGAGCGTCCTCTGCGACGCGAATCCTGCTCCTCCCAGAGCGGTGATGTCCAAGTTGCCGAAGAACTCAGCCTTCTCCGGTGATTCGCAGTGCAAATGAGACTGGCTCTTACCGCCACGTACTCTGTCATCTGAATCGGTCCACAGACTTGAGTCCCAGGGGCTGCAAATGATGGTCAACGAGGCAAGTTCACACGGGAATCAGAAAACGAGGCCAGATGGTCAGGCAGGACCACAAGCAACGCTTGTTTAGCAAACTTGGGCACACTGACTTGTCGCCACCGTAAAGGTAGAGCAATTTCCAGTCGGGAGGCATGATGTGGGCTTTGGCGGGTTGGCAAAGCTGTGACTATATCGGCAGTTGCACTGAGGCGCGGGTTCGGGGCAGAAATGATGGCACGAAATTTGAGCTAGTCAATTGACAGGAAACGGGCCAAAAACCAGTGATAGAATCCAAAATTTGGCGTGAGGGACGGAATTGGCTCCAAGATAGGGCTGTGTCGTGACCGGTCGACGGTGGACAATAGTCTTTGAAGAGCGCGAAGGATCATGACGACCTCATCTGAGCGTTTGCGAGGCAGATGAGCTCCCACTTGGATCCTGACCAATGGGACGAGTGGGCAGAGGCGTGCAGCATGGCCCACCCGAATGGGTCTCGGTGACTATTGTGGCTCAGCAACTTAGTTACCTAAGCTCCCATAGATGTTCTGAATTGTGGCTCAGCAACGGCTGTGATGTTCATCCTCCCTCCTTCACATCACAGCGCATACCTTAGTTCGAATAAAGCACCAGTGCCTCCCTATTTACTGCTAATTGCTGCCTACGATCAATTGAATCCATATAGGTTCAGTTCCGTAATTGGCAAGAGGATGTACCTAGTCGCCTTGGAGGTGGGAATGGCATGTCGATCGCTGTGTCATTGTCTCAAATTACCCCGAAGCACTACGAATCTGAGCCTATGCATTTGGAAAAAGGCAGTTTGTCAGAACGTTTGAATCAAGACTCAGACTACGGAGATCATCTCGGCCTGTTCCGCCAAGGAGTCGAGAAGGAAGGCCGAGAAACGCTAGGGCAAACGGTACCAATCTTCGAGCCAGCCGATTGACAGGATTGCTCACCCGTTGGAGATGGTTGAACGAGTTTCGCCCACGGCTAAGAACGGTTTTACAAGCTATATCACGCGAGAAGGTTTACTTTAGAATGCACCTGAAACTTAACTACATAGACGGTGGTTTGGTGAAGTTGGAATGGTGCGGCTCAGCGCGAGCGACACCGAGGGGCGAGCTGGGCGAGGTCGCGAAGGCGAGCGCGAAACTCAAGTGTAAAATGCAATGACGAATGAGATCAATCTTGGGTTGAGCCACAAGGCCCTTGGTTTGTCTGTGTGTGTTGTGTCAATGTTCCAAAGGCAGCTTTGGCCTCAAGACGGCACGCCGGGCTCAAGCTCACATGTCTTTGAGAGCCTAGCGTGGGCTAAACTCGAAAATAGCTGAGGCTTAACTCAATGCTCGCCTCGACGGATTCGGATGAGCGACACCACTTTCTCCTCGTCTTAACTTTGACGATTCATCGCCTCGGTGCGGGGCGTTACGATGTCTGTTTGGGATGATCCGGCTCGCATTCGACTTGGTAGACACGACCAGGTAAGGCAACGTAAGGGGTGTTCCTTGTTGCTGATGGATATTGGCATTGATGCTTGTGGGGAGAACTGCACCTGAGTGGTGTGGTGTATGTTCATCAGTAATCACTAACCATTTTCTTCTCTGTATTCTGCAGCTCCCCGACCATCCCTACTGTTGTAAGGCAGATCCCAAGTGCTTGTCTTGATTGCGCCCTTGGGGAAGGCATGGCATGGCCGTGGACGGATGATGTTTCAGCGCAGTGACGGGATGATGGGGACGGGCGTTGGAGCTGGCGAGGGCCGGTCTTGTGCCCCCGTCTTCTGCCGGATCGGCCCCGAGTGTGTAACCAGGAAGATGGCGGTTCTGAGGACTCGTGACTTAGTAAGACGGGGAGGCGGGCAAGGCCTTTTGACGGCCTAATATGGTTCATGGCTGAAGCCGACTGAGACGGGATAATGACGGTTCTAGATCTCCCCGATGAGTTTTGAGACGCAGTAAAGGGACGAGCAAGATTGGGTTGGATATTGGAGTAGACTGGAGGTCCAAAGGTGCCTATTCAGTCGCATGATTTATCCACTAGCTAATAGTTCATCAAGTATACAACAAACACAATCTAAGTAATTGCCTACTCTTTTCAAGGAACCTTGATCCAAGACTTGGACTTGGCTGCGCCGACGTGGTTGAATATGGATGAGCAGTGTATTGATGGAAGAAATCTTGGAGAAGTGCCTCCTGCTGTTGAACGGCCCCTAACTCCGTCCGATCTTATTCCGGCCCCGATCCCGATTCCGTTTCCACTTACGGAGTACAGAAGAAAGCATACAGATCCCACCGTTCTTCATTTGTCGGATGATCCTTTGGGAACACTGGAGCCTAAGGTAAGTACCGGGAAACGTTCAATTTGAATGACAGATATTTCGGCAGCCATCATCATAGCGACGAATTACAAGAGTTTACTCCGTCACTTCGGCACCTTTCAAAATCTCGCCGACATATCCAGCCTGCCGTACCAGCCTAGGCCGTGCGCAGCGTCACGGTTCACAATTACTAGTAACAGCGCTACCTGTTTTTGGTTCGAAAAGAGAGAGGGCAGAGACATAAGATGAGATGGTGGGAAAGTGTTTTGTTCCTCCAAAGGTCGCGACTCTATTTAAGGACACGCGAAAGTGAGACCTCTAGCGGCACTGTTATGCACATTTGCCGGCACTGCGTACCTTAGGCACATAGCATTATTACAGGAACAACTGCTATCATCCTGATGGATTGTACAACTCAGAAGAACATCTCGCGACTTCAAGGCTAACCCGAGTACCATGAATTGCTGTCCGGTGAGAAGTGAATTGTTCCCGCTCCATCTCGGCCTACAGAGTAAGTTCCCTACCCTTAGATGCTCGCACTTCGGATAAAATCCTTACTAAAAAGAGGAGGCTCTACTATTGCACGACATGACATGGCAGTAATGGCACGGGTTGGCAGAAAGCAGTCGGGGCTTAACTCCGGAAGACACGCTCGCACACGGCACACGCCCCCCCCCCCCCCC
>JFBX01000272.1:59540-88508 GCA_001563135.1 Colletotrichum simmondsii
ATTAACGGCATGTTAGCCAATTAGGTCGCGGCCATCCTTTCCCCCCTCTGAAATTTGACTAGGACGAGCCACCGCCAATTCCCGCCAGATTTTGGTGTGCCTCGTCGAGCTTTGGTGGTGAAAAGGCGGAAGACAGGGGTCTGGACTGCAATGAGCTAAGGTACAGAAGAGGACTGGACGCAACGACCCCTGCACTATTCTGTCTCTCACTTTCCGTACGAAGTACGGATCCAATACGTACCTACCTTCCATTGCTTCTCCGCTCCACCTCACACCCGCACCCGCTCTGCACCTCACCTGCACGGTGCACTACCTAACCTGCAACTGCAAGTGAACCTGCACCCGCACTGCGCCTTCCTCGGAACCTTGGGACCTCATACCGTTTTGTGCGACTCGACAAGACGGTGTCCGTTTTTGTACTAGCCCGGCTAGTACCGTGTTTCCGGACTACAGACACTTGTTTCATGGTCAACTACAGCTGGCCTTGAGCCCATTTACCTACCATATTACCTCAATGCATTGGACGCTATTTCGTTCCTTGAGAGAAAGCTTGCGGTTGACTCACTAGTGGGCTCTCCGTCGGATTGATTCACAATTGCCCATTAGTTAGCAAGACACTCACTACATTAGCATCTAGAGAACTCGAGGTGCACTTACATTTTGCCTCTTGGTAGCCGCCTTACGCGTATCAGGCAGCAGACTTGAGGCAGGACACAAGGCATCGTCTCCTCCTCTGCTCATTCGACGAGGACGGAAGTGAGCCGGGCCCGTTGGATTTGTCACGGAAAATGAGACACAAGCTCGTAGGGCTGGCGAATAGCGTCCGCTATCCTTAGCTTTACTTCCATCTCTTGTGTCACACGTTCTCGTGGTCCGTTCGTTTTGGACCCCAATACGCAGGCACGAGTTGTCAATGTCTTGGATCCACGACGAAAAGCGCGGCGGAGTTTACATCACCTAAGGTAGGTAGCTGCAGGCCCATCGTCGCTGCCGCTGCCGCTGCCACAACCATCTCCGCCCGACCTTCGTCTACTTCCCACTCGAGCAATCTTGAATACACGAAACCTACTGCCTTCCTCCGTGCGTGGTGACGAATCAGTCATAACTGCCTGGGGGTTGGGAGATGTGCATCTATTTCAAATTGGCTATCGGTTATGAGCCTAATATGGCCCTCGTGGAGGAGCGCCAGGCTGCGGCAGATGATTGGAAGCGTATTTAAGGCTGAGTTTGTAAGCCTCTGACTAGTCTTCCGGCCAAGCTCAGAGACATTGTCTTTGGGTCTAGATGTCGAAGAGTTGGCTCCTTCACTCTATCCCTTGCTCTCTCCAACTGAGCACCCGCGCGCGCCCAACACGCACACACGACGCGCACGCTGGCCCAGACATGCCCACGATGCCCTGTGCTAACGGTGACGATCAATCCTTCCGCCGACATCCTATAGCGTCTTCGTACTCGCCTCCAATAGGAGCTTGGCTCACAAAAGGCCCCAAGGCCCCCGGACGAAATTCCACACACTCTTCACTTCACATGGCCCCTTCGGCCTATCCGCGCCAACAGGTGTATTATAGACCCCACGTGAGGAACGAAGGAATCTATCAGGCTTCGAGCGTATGCTGGACTCATCTGGTCGACTGAGAACCATTCCTTGAGCCTCACCTCCCGCTTTGCCTTGGAAGGGTTTGCTCTGACTTCAGCTCTGCTGCATCGTACAGTCCCAACTGGGGCAGGTACGAATACAAACTTGCTCTCCCGGCCATCCCCATATGACTAATCGTCGAACACTGCGATTTGGAGTCTGATACTTCTTGAGAGTTGCTGACTTCTCAAGGAAGGAGACCTGAACCGTGAGGACACTTCTGCCGGAGCAAATAACTTTAGTTGCTGGCGTTTTGCCGTAATATGTAGCATCTTCAATACTCAAGCTCACTGTCATGGTTAAATGATACGCGATATATTGACCTTTCACTCTTAGAGAGCTACCCCTGTCAAGGTTCTCTGTTCGTTACCAAGTGCTCCCTGATGTCGCTATGAGTGGTAAACTGTTCAGACCAAGTGATTGGGAGACCCAGTTTCCTGGAGCATGTCTTTGGTGGCCGGGTTACCTCAGAACCCTATTGGGAACCCTATTGGGAATACGTTGGGCTGTAGGGCTGACGGGATCCTTCATTCTTCCTCCGAGGGGTCAGCATACGTCCGATGAGTGTGAGGATCATGTGGCTTCAATCAGGTATCTATCCAGTAGATGCGCCCTCCCTATTTGCCCGTGGACGAACATTCATAGGTACGGGGCTCGTAAACCTCATGTGCCACTGTGAAGAACACCGGGCATTCATTTTCTGGTTCTCATCTATATCCTCGAAGCTAATTCTGATTGCTAGATTCTTGTTTCCAAGTTCCAATCAAAGCGACTGCCAAGAAAATATTTATTGCCCCCTCACTGGAGCTCCAACTTGAACAAGACCACTGGATGTTAAACACGTAGAATGAACATATAAACGCCCGTAATACCTGCGGATGCTGGGATTGCGTAGGATCTCCATGATACATGCGAAGCTTGAGTACACGGCGTTGTTGGACTAATCAAGCCCAGCTACGGACCAGGCCGCTTTGTCAAAGCCTTCATACACACACATCCCTACCCAATTGAAGTGTTCAAAAATGAGTGAGGATCTTTCCCCTCAAGTCCAAAGTTAAACAGGAGGACTGTATGCTGAAAACATTGAGCGAAGAACTGACTACTGCCGTCACTCTCTGATGCTAGGGAACACTACATAGCGATGCTGGTTTGTCGAGCCCAGCCGCGGATCAAGCTGCTGAGACGAAGTTTCCATGTTTTCTTTAGCCGTCGAATGCTTGGTCACAGAGACATTCTCACGGAGAGACTCTTTGCGAGGCTTGTGTAGTACTCCTTGGGTCACAATTGATAGAATTGAGGACGGTGAAGGAAGGGTGCCTCTATTCTTAGTAAGGATATGCTGTTGCGTCGAGCGTAGTAAACTCTCAGATATTCACGATAAGTCCAACTACCGTCGCATAGGTCTGGCCGTAGATTGCCCCCTTCACCATTTCTGTTGGAACTCTGGCTGACTTCATATAAAGAGGCTGAGAGGCTGACCACTAATCTGTAATTCCTGATAACAAGACCAGACCCGGTGCGACACCCTACCCGTGTTGCCAACTAGTCACCGATCTGATTGAGCTCATCGGGTGATTTCAACTGCCATTGAGTACAGAACCCAAGAAACACTCAAGGGATCCCTCCTGTTCTTGTTATTCATATCACCTCCGGTTTTCGTTTGTATGTTCGGGGGGGTATAGTAGATTGACGATGGGTAGCTTTAGTAATATGATCAAGGGTACTGTCTATGGATAAGGTTATTAGAGGCTATGGATCTTCCTTACATAGAGACTTGTCGCCTTGAATTCATCATTACCAGCACACTCGCAATAAGAACCAAGGCAACGCCAGCTCAAAGGCATGCAACAAAGAGATAGTCCATGTCCTACACGTAGCTTTTCTATGCCCATCGAATACTCCAGGTCCTAGGCTTCCCAGTGGTGTTGCCGGGAACAACCACTCTATTGAACCCATGGGTGGTGGGATTCGTCGATGATGGGGCTCTGCTTGGAGTCCGAACTGTTTCACTACGTCAAAGTTTGCCTTGCGCCTTTTATCGTTTGTTTCTCTGCATGCTGTTAGTGAATGTTTTCTCATGAATGTCTGGGGGGAACACGACCTTGGTAGATTTTAAGTGACTGATAACCTGTCTGTTTGATTGACGTCTCGGCTGAGCTTGTTGACCATCTCCCGTAACGTTGGGGGAATATAGTATGGAGTCTGAACGTTCTTGGTACCTCGTTGATGCTGCTCGCAGAATGTTTCGATGGCCTTTCGGAGAGTAGCGAGCTCGAAGTTGGTGTTGGGTTTGTTTTGAGCGCAATAAAAGCTTCCAAATAAACCAGAGGGGCTTTGGGAAACGTTGACATGATTTAATAGCCGAAACGTGATGTGAATGACTAAAAAGTTGTCTTTGTGAAGATTTGCTTGCGAGCTTGCGAGGTTGAAAGAGGGCAAACAAAGAGAGAAGTAGAAGTAGAAGAAGAAGAAGAAGAAGTAGAAGAAGAAGAAAGCAAGATGTAAGTTACAAGAATTTCTCACTCCGACAGAGTGACCTCCTTACCTCAACGCGCCTTCTCTATCTTGAGGGAGTGACGACTTGACCTTTGCAGGCACCGAGGTGAGTTGCGTTGCACCGAATTGCCAAGAGTAGAGCTGGATACACCCATACGGCCCGCGACGTCGCTGCCGACGTTCCCAGCGTGTAACAGCGAGCAAAACTGTCTGTGGTCGTGCCCAGAAAGCCTTCATCATGCATCCAAAGTCAAGTAGGAGTGTCTAGGTCTTTGATTCTCTGCATGTTGCCCTTCCCTCTCCCCGGCACAGCTGTCATGCTATCCGGCAATGAATTGAGCCAGATGGCCCGGAAATACCTCGCGGAGACATCGTCTTGTCTGATGGGTACACCACTCACTTGGACAGCCGGAGAGCATTGGAAAGCATCGTTGGGGAACATTTGATGAATTGGAAAAATTGGATTCATGGACCTGACCCTTTACACATACACGGGCAGGTCGAGCCATGTAGCATGACAACCCCCACCACACTGCCAAGAAGAACAGTTCATACAAGTATACCGCCCGACTGAAGCCAACACTACCATGCGCGACCCCGGATAGGAAGTATGTTAGCAACAGAAATCTTTGGGCCGTGTCCATAAAGCCCGAGACGTCATCCCCAGCCTCCGGCGCCAGTTCCAGGTCCGCCTGCTCCTTACCGTATAATCAAAATGACACAACCCCTTCGCCAATACCGAACGAGAAAAGAAACCCTTGCTTTTGTCCCCCGCCTTTTCGATGCTACATATGAAGAGAGAAAAAGAGAGAAAGAGAGTCCGCGCAGGTTGAAGATGCATCCCAGATCAGCCTGATATGCCCCCATCTGGGCAGAGAAAGCGGGTATCAATACGTCTACGATGCTTTGCGTTTCCGATGAAATCACTGACCTCCAAGTCGCCGAGTTATGCATGAGTCTATGTTGGCCCCAGAACGTTTACAATATGTCAGGTATCCCTAGCCTTAAAGGCCAGGGTGCCCCCCTTGGGCCGATTCAACGACATTGTCTGACAGGTTTATAAGGAGCTGGGCCAAACATCTCTTGGTCGCAGCGTCGTCTCGAAGGACTGAAGAAAAGGTCGCATCTCGGAGGGGTTCTGGGAGGCACTGGCGCAAAGCCTCACGCGCGCGCGCGTTGTCGCTCAATCTATACGGTATTAGCGAGAGGCTAGCCCAATCGACTTGTATCGGAGAACTCACCGGAGAAAGCATCTGACAACGTGCTTGAGAAGCCGAGCTGTTTGCTGCTCGACGAGTTGAGCAACCATGTTGCTGAGGACAGTGCCCACCGCGTAAAAGCGTTCGTAGGTAGCGCAAATGTAGTTGAGACCATTGTCGTCCAATAGGATCTTTTGCACAATGAAAATCGCCACAGTTTTGCTCAGCTCCGAGCCTGTCTCCATAATACGTAGGCAAAGAGGAATGATCTCTGTGGTGAGCAAAAAGTTGATGACCTCGGAAGAGTCGTTCTTGACGAGGGCGCCAATGACGCCTAGCGACGTCAGACGTAGGTACTCGAAAGGTCTCGATTTCGAAGTCGTGTTGAGGAAGGGATACAGGAACAAAGGGATATGGGCTAGTAGATGTGAGCTCAGGGACGGGTAACATTCAAGGGGATCACCTGGACGGCGTACCATTCAGAAACAACGTGCGCGTATCATTGTGGGAGGCAACACACTGAAGAAGTGCTAGCGCGTTGCATACCCTATTGGAAGCCGCAGCAGTGAGTTGTGAAGGGTTCAAGAGAGTGTAGACCGAGATGATCTCCTGTAGTAGCGATGTCATGACTCCTACGTGGGTTTAGTATGCGTCAATCACACTAGTCTCTAGGCATGAAAGCTTACCGAACGAATGCCACAATATGAGCGCAAGCTCGGGAACCTGTTCTCGCTTCTTGCTCAGCTCCAGAAGAGCCGCCTCACGGGTGCTCTCGCTCAGCAGATCAGCAATGTAAGCCATTGTTCTTCGATTGTCCTCGGATATATTGTCGTGGCTGCCTTCCGGGGCATGCGCATTGCCAAGAGATGGAACCGCAGAATGCCCACCAGCAAGTCTATTGTAGTGCTGCTGCTGTTGCTGTTGCTGCTGTTGCTGTTGCTGTTGCTGTTGCTGTTGCTGCTGCTGCTGTACGGCAGAAGCGGCGGCGGCGGCAGCTTGCTGGGCATGGTGATGTTGATTAGACTGCTGATGCATCCATGCCGAGTCAGTCTGTGGATTAAACTGATGGTGTCCGTAAACGTGCTGAGCGGGCATCATCTTCGAATCCCAGATCCGTGTGCTTCACAGAGTATGTTCTCGACGAATATGTGTGGTGTTGGAACGAGGGAAGCCACTGCACCGATCGTAGCCAAGTATTTTTTATCGCAGTTTCCCAATGAGAAATCTCTTTCGAATGGCACTGCAGCAACAGGAACGATGATGAGCTGCAGTACTCTGCCGGAGTGTTGATCTGTGGGCGGCGGGCGGCGGCGGATCGAGGATGTCAACTTCGCGGGGGGGCGATTTGGACTTTGGGCTCTTGCGCGCGAGGCCGTTGGAAGATTCAATCGCAGATTCGTAATGGGTTCAAATGCCCGAAAATTGAGCCGTCGTTATTTCGTGGTGGCGCGAACTTCAAACCTTTGGCGGGTGCTTCGTAGTCAAGGGGACAAATGTGCGTACTCAGTCAGGGTGGAGGTTGTGAACCATAAACTGGGCAGGGAAGGTTGAGAGGATGAGGCACACACAGAGGAAGGCAAGGCCAGACAGGGTTAGGTAATTGGCTGGTAGTCAGGCTAAGGTTAGGTGTACCTATGGAGAGCGTTGGAGGCAGGGAGCACAGGTGCCTCATGCACGGGCATGGATGAAATAGCGCGCAACTACCTACCTTAGACCAGCACCAGTTCGGGTTAGTCAGCATCGCTGCTCTTGCTCTTGCTCTCTTTCTCACCTTGAATCACCTTAACCTCCCCCCTCCCCCTCCTGACTGGCGTGTGTACTTACCTAAGCTGCCTGTCCTTCGACTAGGTAGGTGCCTACCTGTAAGGTGCCTCTCGTACATCGCCTTAACTTAAGGCTGAAGCGCAAGGCAATCCTGTAATGACAAGGCGCACATAGCATAGCAAATAGCAATGACTAGGTGATTGCTTTACTCCCTTTCTCGAATGACCTTACCATGGCCATCATGAAGTACCTACATTCCACAACGTAGAAGACCTAGGTAGAGGAGAGGAGGAAGCGGCAGTCAATGTGACCGACGTACCTAGGAGACTTGTAAGACCGGACCAAAATTGCTGTCATAGCTTTCTGCGTTCAACCTTGGGGTTGCCCGTGCGGCTCATGTCCTGAAATAGGCTCCTTGGTACAGAGTATTATGGATTCAACTAACATAAAGGGAAGTAACTTCGGCTGGTCATGTCTCCTAGTTTCCGAGTCTGCCTAGCACCGTAGAGAGGGATGATCATTGCACATTGCTAAGATTGAAATTACGCGCCTGTCCGCGCCAACATCATAATTAATCCTAAGCTACATCCAGCAGAATCCCAATGGCCCTCCTCGTGGAGCCTCCGGATTTCTCATGCCTGCCGGCACTCAATGACTGAGTGATAGCTACTGACGTGGATCATCTCTGCCCTAACACCGACGTAGCGTAGACGGAGTAGCAAATCATACGGCCAGCTGCTTTCAGAAAGAACCAAGTGCACGCACGTACGTACACACAATTATCGTTTCTAAACTTCTCTATACACGTTCACCCAATTGAATGAGTTGACATTACCCAACCGCCGCTGAATGCATTGATGGACACCTATGCAAGTAATGCCGTTCCTTCGCCAAGGCAGAGGGTTGCTTACTGATTGGCAGTTGGCTACAAAGACACCTCGATTGACGCCAAGGCGACCGAGAAAAGAAAATAAATTACTTAAAGGTCAAAAAGGTCGTACGATGAGATTGTTTGCCCTCGATACCCTCCACCCGCTCTAGTATCCCGGAGTCGGGCTCCCAGATCGGAGCTAATCCTTGACCACAGGTGTTCTCCGCGCTTTTCATCTGAACGCTTCCGCCCCATCTAAAGACGAAGCTCCCTCAAAACCTGATCGGCCATATTCTTGTATTGCCACGTGTTTCCCACCAGTCGCTTGAATTGGATTCCGTGGAGAGACAACAACGGGACCTTGACAATGAATATCTCAAACTCCAGGACCATGCTTCCGCCAAGATCACTCTGAACATGCGTGCTCGTCTCTCCGGGTACTCTTCTGGATGACGCTCCCGCTTCCCGCGAGACACTATCAACCGAGACGTCCGAGTTGGAGTAACTGTGATCTGCCTCAGTACGTCCAGAGCCACGCGGCGTACTCGGTCCTCGTTCAGTTGCTGGCAAGTCTTCTCGTTCCCGGTCGCCACCTCTGATTGCCCCAAAACTGAAGCGTCTCCTGTGACCTGGTGGCGCTTGTCCCGGGCTACCGGGAACCTCTGGTACTTTCTTGAGGTCAATGCTGGGTGTATGCTTGCACAGGAAGCCACCCTTGATCTCGGTGTAGTCGACTCCTAGGCCCTTGAGCACCCGTTTGATATCCGCGCGAATCTCTGTGACGTTCTTGGTAGAAGTTGTTGAAACGCTAAACAAGCCTTTGAGGAAAACGGGCTTAGCCAAGTCTGAGCTGTCCAGCCTGTCGGTGGACACGCCACTGTGGTCGCCTTGCTCTTGATCCGTTTCCTCCGGCACGTTAGCCTCTCGAGCTTCCTCCCGGCGAAGCCTGCGCTGCTGAATACTCTCGCGCCTAGCATGACCGAGTGATTTCGCTCTCATGGATGCAGCCCGTGTTTGCTGGCTGTCTCTAGACGCAGGCGGTGGTCGATCGGTGGCCGTAGATTGGTCTGAGCCGCTCGTCGGGGGTGGCTCTTTCGGTGTCCGCGTTGACCCACGGCGACGCAAGTCTGCAGAATTTACGCTTGTAGATCGGCCCAAACCTTTGCGCCGCGACGATTGACCCCCGGCCGATAAAGGAGGGCTAAGAAGATCGCCGTGCTGTGGCTGACTGCTACCAGATCGGAGCGGGAGAGGGTCCGGTTCTTCTCGTTCCCGTCTGCCGCGACGTATGCTGAAGCTTTTCCGGGGCACCGATGCAGGAGGGGCCTCGGAGGGTGAGTGAACCTGAACTACAGGCGGATGAGATCGGTCTCTATCCGACCTTTCCGGATCCCGGCGTCTTCGAGTACTGAAGCGACGGAGGATGCCTGCAGCGGTACTCTCTTTCTTTGGGAGCGGCTCGGGCGGCACCTCTGGAGAAAGGGGCGTTGTTGGCGAAAGTTGAGAGTTTTTCACGGTGTCGGGGGCTTCATCTTCACCGTGAGTCCTTGCGCGAGGACGAGAACGGCCGCCCGTAACCCGTTCGCCGGGCATTTCGTAAGTAGAAGAGTTTGTATGAGCCTCCTGCGGCGGTGTAATCTCGGGGATTGCAGGCTTCTCCTTCTCCTTATGAGCACTGGCAGCTCCGGGGTTCTTCTCAACACGATCGCGATCCTGTTTTTCCCGTACCAGGTAGTAGATCGAAACCAACGGACTGAAGGCGTTGAGAGGATCGTTGCCGAGCTGGAGTGCCTCAGAACTAGGAGCCGTCAACGTGTCACGACTGGTGCCTGAGTTCCTCCTCTTGTAAAAGTCAAAGCCAAAGCCGCGCTTTTTCTCAACGTCTTTGGCAGGCTGAGGGAGTTCTTTTTCGCGCTGGTAGAGTTTGACTGCGCGTTGGTAATCCTCAGACTCGATTGTCCGTTCCAGCTGGGCCTTGATGGCGTCTGGTGAGCCAAAATTGAATCCAGTCATGGCGTTGACAACATCGGAGTCCAATGGGAGAGAGAGGGGTTCTCGTGGAGGTAATCCGTTGTCCAATGGGCTATTGTAACCCTTCGTCATCCACGGATGAACCATGACTTCCTGCATGGTTGCACGTTGCTTGGGATCCGTTACAAGCATCCGAGATAACAGGTGCTTGCATTCTGCATCAGGTTAGATGGAGACCAGACGCCGTACGAGTCTGAGCAACTTACCACTTGAGAGCCAACTTGGGTAGTCCACCAACCCCTTTTTGATTTTGGCGTGTAGAGCAGGCATACTCTGGTCGTCGAAGGGCACCTTTCCACACACCAAAACGTAAAGAACGATGCCGAAACTCCATACGTCCACCTCGGGCCCGGTATAGGCTCTCGCCTGAAGTAGCTCCGGGGCAGCGAAGTAAAGGCTGCCGCAAAAGGTTTTGAGATGACCGCGTGGAGCAAACAGATTGCTGAGCCCGAAATCAATGATCTTAATGTCTCCATTTTTACTGATGAGAATATTTTCGATCTTGAGGTCTCGGTGGACAATGCTGTTCCGGTGACAGTAGTCAAGAGCACTGGCGATTTGACGGCTGAACTTGCGGGCTTGCTTCTCCTTCAACTTTCCGTGCGAAATGATGTAGTCGAGCATCTGGCCGCCATTGACGTACTCGCAGAGCATGTACCAATGGTAGTTGGTGCGCACAACGTCTCGCATACCGCAGATGTTGGGATGGCTCAAGAGAGTGACGATGGCGGCCTCTCGGGCGGTCCTGATTTCCTTAGATTGGTCCGCTCTCTCCTTGTCCGCTCGAGTCTGATGCTGTGTATCTTCCGTTGAGCCACGGGGAATGATTTTGCAGGCGACCTGCGATTAGAGAGGAGCGTGGGTTAGCAAGCACGACAGAAACACGACAAGCCATGGGAGGGGGAAGAAACATACCTGCTCGCCTGTATCCTCTTTACGGGCCAGCTTCACCTTTCCCATGCTACCAGCACCGATTGTTTTGCCCAAGATCCATTTTCCAGATGGGGTTGGTATCGTGGTGCGTGATCTACTCGTGTGCTTCGAGGTAGTGGGCGCGCCTGGGCTCCGGGGATCGGGCCCGCCATGGTTGCTGACAGGAGCAGGCCCGGCGTTGTTGGCAACTGCGGTGCTCGCGGGCATGTCGGCAGCGTGATTATATCGATGATTTGATCTGGTACTGCTGTGACGCTGGGGACGCGAGGCGTCGGTGCGGGTCGATGAGGGCGGGTGTTGGCTTGGGGCGTTTCGCTTGGAGTGAAGGACTACTTCTGGTGTTTCATACTCATGTCGTGGGGGGATGTCTTGAGCGAAACGAGAAGCAGCTGGGCCAGCGGAAGCGACAGCAGCAGGAACGGTGGCAGAGGTGGAGGAAGGTTGTCGAGAGTGAGAGCGGTGTTGGAGTTGCTCGCTCCCGCTGTATTGGTGACGGCGCTGGTGACGGTTGTGTTGTTGATTGGAGGTGGAGGAGCCACGCTGTAAAGGAGGACCAGAGCCAGAGGCGGAGACAGGAGGCCGGGTTCGGGTGGAGAGGGAGCGGTGCGCAGTCGATGGTTGAGATTGGGATTGAGATTGAGAGCGAGACGGAGGAAGGGGAGCCTGGGGAGGAGGATGTGCTGGCAGATCAGTGGTGGCCGGGATTGCTGTTGTCATTGCAGGAGAGAGAAAACGGGGGTGTGACACTGTGAGGGTTCGCTGTGTGAACTGGCACTGGCACTGACACTGACGCTGGCACAGTTTCCGGCTCCTCTGGCGACACGAGAGGGGGAGAGGCAGAACGTGGACCGAACAGTGAGGTCAGGTACGGTAGGACACTTTCAGGATGGGATGGGATGGGATGGGAGGGTAAGTACGGAGTAAGGAAGGTATGGGGGGGCTGGGGAACCACCGGCTCCACTGCGTACTTCAACCAAGTCTTCCACACAAGAATAAGGTATCCGTATGGTTGAAGGGGAGTGGAGGAGAGTGAGAGAGGGGGGGCCAGGAGTCGAGGTACTGAGGAGGGCAAGCGCTGCACTGTCTGAAGCGAAAGTGGAAATTTGTCGGGTATGAGGCGCCGAAGCAGACGAGCGGTCAGACGCACAGAGGGAGTGAATGAGAGAGAAAACAGCGACAAATGGTTGATGAGCGTTCGTAGTGGCAGGCAGGGGAGAGATAGAAGGTGTGCGCAACAAGACTCATGGAAACTCACGAGTGAGCGGCAGTGAACAACCCCTGCAAGGATGATTTGAGAGCTGAGGTATCCACACCAGGCAAAGCAAGGAAGGCAGACGTTCAGTCTCGTCTGATGCGGGTGTGCGGGCGTGAGTGCTGTCTGTGTGTGTTGCACGCAAAAGAAGCATGAGAGTGAGGATGATTTTGAAAGGGCGGGGAAAGCAATACCTTATCCGTAGAAGGAGAGAAGAATTGGGAAAACTTGAGTAAGGTACCTTAGGTAGGTAGAAAGTCGGATTACAACTTCTGGTACCTTGCCTTAAGTTGTTCAAGACTTCAAGTCGTGTTTGCCCGGCGCTTCTCGGTTGCCTGCCTTGCCTTACCTGACCTTCCTAGGTACCTTACCTTCAGGTTCCAGGTTGGGTAAGGTATCCGTACCTGCCTTACTTGCGAATGCCTCTCACTTTCAATTGACAAACCCCTCAGCGATACCCAGCCAAGCTCCCAATAGGTACTCTGTGATAGGTTCCTAAAATAGGCAGGAATAGACATGGCCACTTCGTTACTCATGGCACGCGCATTGGGTTGAATTAGATTATCATGTTACCAAGGTATAGTATTTGTGAACAAGGTCGACATGAAATCTCCTTCTCCAGCGTCTTTGTTTGACGGGCCAAGCCACCTCATTATTGGCGTGGTGCCATGTCGACCTACCTAACATGACCTTGCCTCGGACATCAGGGGGCACACATCTTGCTGCACCTTGGGAAATTAGTGTCGGGTGGCAGACGCTCTAAATTCGGACAGTGAGGTACGATGTATCCGTAGATTGCCTGTGTCTGGCTATCTGCATCTACGGATACGGATATCTAATACCTCACATCCCATCCTCTGGTAAATTGGGCCGAGGATGGCGGAAACAAGTAAGACAAAATCAAGTCCATCAGAGATGACGACAGATGCCGTTGATAGGAATGCAGACCCCGCGCTGGAGAACCTCGGATTCATTTGGTCGCAGAGTCTTCTGCGCTAGGGCCCAAGGTTCCCAATGTCCCCTGCCCTGCCTTCGGCATGGAACGTAGGTACCTCGGACAGAACATCCAGTCCTCACCAGACAGTACTTACCTACCTAGGCACACTGCCTAGATAATCCGTACCTCGAGGTATCTAATGCGAGACAAGCCAAGGCAGGAAGGGAACATTGAGCAACCATGCGACAACTTATTCTTTAACTCGGATATTCGGACAACATCAGGGGAAAACTTCACGATACGCCATAGATTCAGAATCTCTGGATCTTTGAAAGAGACGAGCAGGGTGGTTACGTACCGGCTCAACGTTCGAGTCTCGCACCCAATGCTAGGGCCCTGGAGTCCTGGACATGAAGCCGCGCTGATCAGCATCTGGAAATGATTAAATCGGGTATCCGCGTTAAGTTTGGAGCAGTTGCCCAATGCCAGTCCCGACTCCCAGAGTGTGATATGATTGGGCCTACCTTAGTTGAAATACAGAGCAAGGTTAGGTATGAAGTAGCACGGTAGCACGGTAGGTATTCGTAAATACACCGACGATTAAGTAATACCTACTGACTGGAGGAATCACGGACGGCCTGGGTCTAGGCCAGGCCGAGCAACAACTGCACGGACTTCCCTACACCGTAGTCAGGTACCCAAGAGCAAGCATGAGGAACCAGACGAGGTCTATTTCCAAGACAAGAATACCGATATCCGTACGGGTGCAGCCAAGAGTCTTTGGATCAAGATTGATGCAGAGCCTAGTCCAAGTACCCTTTGAATCCTATCCCAGCTTGCCCTAAACTCCGATTCTTCATCAACCACAGCGTGCTATAAAGACCGGGACTGCAACATCTCATTATAGGATGGGAGATGGCTCGTGATTACGTACAGTTGCTTAACACAGGCATTCGCGGTCAACCCCACCCTCAGCCATGCTGATCAAGTACATAGTACACGTACAGAGCCATAGGCGGGGGAGTACCTTTCCCAGCATCCACCAAGCGCACGCTGGAGGCAAGGTACGTGACAACACGCGTGCGTGGGAAATTGAAAATGCAGCTACGCTCAATGGTAGATCGCTGTACTCTATACCGGGCAACGGCTGTGAGGAAAGAGTGACAAACTGCGAAACAAGCATCGTGAGATCCATCTTGCTGTTTGCCCCCTTTCCCGCATTTCAATTGCAGACCTGAGCAATGTCGATCCTTCAGACTATTCGCTACACTGCAAGAACCTTCCTAAAGGTGATAGACAAGCTCAACTGCACTCTTCTCCTTTACACCATCCGCGACTAATAAGCTCAAGTTATTGCGCTATATTCAGGTATCCATGCAGTAGCAATAAAAAGCCGCCATGCGCTGTCCGTGACTGAGGTAGTAAGGCACCCAATATATCTCTGAAGGTACGGATCTTTACCTACCTTAGGTACCGTTACTAATCAACCTCCACAGGTAGCGAGTCGAGCTCTTATCTTATCATGCGTTATCGATAGCAAATTTATCTTTGCCTAGGTAGGTAAGGAAGGTAAGGTAGGTACCTAGGTACCTTACCTAGGTATTCCACCTCACCTCTGGGGAAATCCCTAAGCTTGCGACATTGTCGATGTTAAAGTCCTTCACCCCGATTGCCTTATTTCCTACCGCAAACCTGACACATCTTACGCAGGCGCCCGCTCGATTCGCCTAAGTGAATGTAGGCAGCGATATATTGACTAGCTACGAAAGCCTGCACAATCGCTCACCGTCGTTATTATATGTCGCGTAGCAAGAGGTCGCATGCTACTTACGAGGCTGACTTGCACGATGAAGCCGCCGTACACGTCGCCTTTGGCACCCCTCTCCCGCCACTTGGTCTGGAAGTGCGCGATGATGGCGCCTACATCCCAGTACATAAGCAGGAAGTAAGGGATGAACACGGAAGGCGACGTCTTCATGGCGCTTTTACAGGTGGATGGAGCGCAGGGTTTGTCTCCCACAGAACCCCCAGCACTGAATCAAACTCAGTCATCACTTGACTGACATAAGAATACCAGATACTTCAACACCGTTGGCTCCAAAGAAGGATGGACGCCATCTACGTTCGTCTCAAGTCGCACGAACCGTCAAAAAAACGAGCCACGTACGAGCCGACAACGACCAGAGGATTACATGGACGAAGAGGATCTCGCAGATACTGCTGCCACTCAGAACATCCAGACAACTGATCCATTTTCCTCTCTCGGAGCTTCTAGCCATAATAGATGTCACGCCGGCGATTTCACAGGTTTAGCGAGAGCTTTTGGCGATACCATGGGCCTCAAGCTTTTAAGGAAGATGGGCTGGAAGGACGGGCAGGGCATTGGCCCCAAAGTACGGCGGACCGCTCGCCTGGGTGTCATGACCAGCACTCAAGATGTAGCCAGTGGAAACACTCACTTGTTCGCTCCAGATGATGTCGACATGATAGAGTTCGATCGCAAGCGAAACCGCCAAGGCTTGGGTTTCGTAGGAGAGCAAAAACTCTCACAGCTATCTGGTTCAGGCATCATACGGGCGAGTCGAGATCAATTTGGCATGGATGACGAGGCGAGCAACGGCAATGAACTCTCGGATGGCCTCCAACCGGCACTCGGCATCTCACGCAAGACAGGAAAGCCAATCCAGGCAGCGCCGCGCGGGGGTTTGGGTGTGGGCATACTGAATGACACCGGCTCAGATGACGAAGATCCGTACGATATTGGGCCGCGAATATCATACAATCGAGTTCTAGGTGGAGACAAAAGTAGGAAGAAGAAGAAGCAACCAGCCAGTCTGTCTGCGAACCCCACCGTGAGGTCGAAACCAGTCTTTATCGCCAAATCCTCATCGACAAATGCCTATGGCCAGACACGATGTCTTGACGGGAAGCTGCCGCTTAAGGGATTCGCCATTGGCCGCAGTGCAGAATCTCGGCTGACTGGAGAACCCGCGGTGTCATATCGTCCCCCAACCGTGCCCGATCACTGGAAGCCAACGAAGCGCCCTGTCGGCGGGAATACAATAGCAGCGTATATTTCTACAGCAGGTGCTGCCAAGACGGCTCAACATGATCCCAGATCTCGCGCGCTGCTCCTGGGTGAGTCGACGTTGCCTGGCAAATCGATCTTTGACTACATGTCATCCGCTGCTCGCGAGCGACTGGCCGCGGCCACTGGGAGAACGAATCTTCCCCCTGCCAAAGGCGAGATTCCCGCAGAGCATGCGCGCACAGCGGAGCAAAAGTTACAAGATAGGCTAAGGGACATACCTGTCTTGGCCAAAGAGACGGCCATTGCCGCAATGAGTCGAGGATCAGGCACGGGAGGGCCTTATGCAAACAACGAGGCCAAGCAGGCAAGATATCGACTCTATCTACAAGATGCCGCGGGATTCGGGGGTTCAGCCCCTCCCAAACCTTCAGGCATGACGGAAGATGACTATGTCAAAGAGATCGAAGAGTTTTACGGGTGTGCTCGGCTATTCAAGCCAATGACGGGCTTTATGGCAACACGGTTCACGACAGCTTCGACTGGGTCTAGGGAGGGCGCAGACGCAGGCTCTCCTCACAATGCGCAGCAGGTCCCGGGGCCAGTTGGGCAGGCAGATCCTATTGAAACGGCGGCCAAGATGGGAATGTATGGGCGCATGACGAGGCTGACTGCAGACTTCTTTCCAACCAGATTACTGTGCAAGCGCTTCAATGTCCGACCCCCGGCTCATTCGCGACCAGATTCGGATGCGGCAACTCCATCAGAGTCTCACAAGACTTCCTGCGGAGTACCTGCGAGTGAGGTCACACCCCACGAATCGCTCAGTCGTGAAACGAACTCAGACGTGGATGACATGCTGGGTTTCGATATGGTGAAGCAGTTGTCGACGCAGACGGCCGACATCTCAAAGCTCGGAAGCGAGGCCAGCGAGGTCTCGCGACCAAGCAATGACATCTTCAAATCGATCTTTGGTGACAGTAGCGATGAGGCTGACTAAGTAAGTGTCAACTGTCTTCACGAGACTGACGCCGTGACGAGACAATGAAGCCACGTGGATAGCCCAGGTAACCTTACACTCACCGAACTACAGCTCGATGGTGAAAGGTCAGCAAGGTCCCTCTGCGGAGTATGGCTCTGGGCTTTCTGGTATACAAAACCCATCACATTCGACTTAGACTCTCCAAGGAATATAGTAAGGTGTTTGCAGCATGGGACCGGAAGGGCTGGTGCTCCACATACCGGCTTTGGATGCATTTGCGGAAGCTGAGATCCGGGGATTGACTGAAATGTCTCCGTAAGAAAAACCGCGCTTTGAAAGTTCACAATCGTCTATACCACAGGGCCAACAATAAAACCCGATAGAGCTGGGGAACCGGGAGTATGCCAAGAAGGTGCTGCCATACTCGAAATGATAATACACAGCGGGTAGGAATTCAGTTATGTCGGGCATAAAAGCACGGGCAATTGATTTGCTAGATGAGATGGGGAAACGACACTATCTTGGAATCGGGCGCCGTGGGCAATGTAGACCTTCCTACTGCTAGTTTGTTCATCCCATTGCAGCTTTATACCTATGCCTATGTTTGTGCCATAGCTACCGTAACGGTAAGGGAAGTCGACACTGCAGGTGTTCGGAGCATTATACCAGACTATCAGCATAGCACGCGAGATCATCACATGTTATGTCGATGCATGAAAGCCCCGCGGTAACATCCCAATGGATAAGCATGTGTCTAATGAAATAGTGACTTGCCTTAACTTTTGCTGGCCGTCATCTAGAAAGAAAATGGTTGTGAAGAAGGTAAATAACACCTCATAGCCATACCTGGGCTACTTCCATTTTCATGGGCCTAGGGTGCCATAAACCCAGGCTGGGCCTCTGAGGTGCGTTCGTTGGCTGCACTAACAATCTCCGTCCGTTAGGTAGTCTTCAGGTACCTAGTCTGGGTACAAAAGTAAGTAGGTCCCCGCCCTTGAAGGGGTGCTTGAGCAACCTTATAGTCGCAGTAAGGTAAACCATAAACTGTTTTCGGTAGTCTCGGTGCGTCTTCACTTATACGACGGTTCACTCTGTTCGGCATTTTCTCTTTGGGATATAAGAGTTCTATTTTCGGTAAGACATAAGTATTATTAGAACTAAATCGTATAGACTTATATATATAAAGGTCATATAAACATTTAATTACTTATTATAATAATTTTAATTATAATTATATTAATTAGTTTTTGATTATTAAATATTAATATTTAATATTTGATTAAATTAATTTGTAAAAAACGTTATATAAATTCAAATATCGGAAAGAGGAAAAAACAGTCTAGTCTAACTTATATCATTAGCATCATTCTTATTTTTGAAAAATAAGAAACAAAGCAAGCTACGATTTGCCATGGCTTAAAGCGGAGATCCGTCAACGGGTGACCACTCACTCCTGGGGTCCTTTAGCAGAATGCTGCAGGCGCGTAGACGTAATACTGGGACTGACTGGGCACAAGTGCTGTGGACTTGGGCTTGCTTTTTTGGTCACTACCTAAGGTAAGAAAATAGCCGCCATACTCCCCTGCTTGTTCTACCTCATCAAACTGCCCCCCAACGACCAATTTCCCATCCACCATTTGCTCGGACACTCGCAATCAACCATTGGTTTCCCTAGGCCTAGCATACGCCTACCACCCCTGCGCTTGCAAGGCGACCTTTGTTACCCCGTTTCGCGCTCTACTAAACGAACTACTCTTTGGCGAGCATCCCGTCGCTCTTTCCTCTCTCCCTCTCTCTACACGTCTGTCCTTCGCAAACCACTTTGGTCACTGAACTCATCATCGCCATCCGAGCTAAGAGCGTTACAAATAGAACATTCGTTTGGCTTTCGCATTGGCGCCTGATTACAAACTCTGTTAACGAATGCCATCAATTGGAACTAGCTAAGAGGCCGAGTGGTGCACCCTACTTGTTTGTATCTAACTACGATCCGATCCTCGATACCTTGTCGAAACCGCCAACACGTTGCCAGGCTCGCAACACGTCAGGAACGGGCAGCCCGTGTCCGCCCGGCGTACAGTCATTGCCTCTGAAGAAGAAGATCCTCCTCAGCTACCAGTAAAAACCGAGCAAGAAAGCGCAGGAGAGTCCAGCCTCAGCGCCCCGTCTCCTCTTCCTCCTCCTCCTCCTCCTCCTCCTCCTCCTCAGTATCCCTCCTCCGAAGCATCAACCTCCCGGCCGCCACCCTTCTCTTCAGTGTGCGATTCACTCGAAAACCCGTCCGAACCGGCTCACGACCCCCGCTCTGAGATCACAGTCGCAGTCGCTGGAATATCTCCTGCTGCACCGTCGTATGCATCTCTAGCTCCAGGCTTCTCTACAGGACAATCGGTTCCGACTTCCTTTGATCACGCTCTTTCAGAAACAAAGCGTGCGCTTCCTCGAGACACCAAAGGGGGCTCATCCGGAAAGGACGACAACGCCGAACCACCCCCCGCATACTCGGAGGGACCCAGTCCACTCCAATCGTTTGCCTTTCTGATGGCTACCGCCGGAGGCGCGTCGAGTATCATTACTCAGGTGCAACAAGGAGGGCCGCCTATCAATGCGATTGGAGGTGAGTTTCTACTCGACCAGTCCGAATCGATTAAGACTAACGTAATGGCAGATGTTGGTGCCGACGAGACGATCGCGATGGACCTTCGGTAGGGCTTGCTTCTACTCGACGTCCTATCCTGAACGCTAACCGTTGTTATCTGCAGGGGCACCCGATTTGTTCTGTCGAGAGACGAACTCTTGACGCTGCCCGAATTTGTCCTTTTATCGTTGTTCCCTAACGGCCTTTTCCCTGAGGGGCACATGGGGGGATTTACCGAGGGCGACGCAGTGCAAGTGGACGTGAGTACAAATTCTTACAGTGACCTACATAGTGCACTATAATTATTGACAACTTCCCGGCAGTACGACCCGGCATCCCTGCAATATATGCTGGACTTCTTCCGCACCGTTGCGCAGTCGATACCTGTCGACTCATCTCCGAGTGTTTCTCAGGAAGAGGATCCTGCGACGGGAGACCCAATGGGCTCACGAGACGACTCATCCAAGAGAGCTGGCATCATCGTTCTGAGAGAGGATCTTGACTTCTACGTCATACCCCCACGGGCCGATATCACGCAGCCTGAAATGATGGAAGTCAAGAGAGCTGCGGGGAGAGCCCTTCTTCAACAGACGGGCATTTTCTCAGGTCTGAAGCGCAGTGATGAGCCGGGTACTACGGAAGCTCACCTCATCGAAATGCTCACAGCAGGGTAAGTTTCCCCGGCATGACAATGGCCGGCTCTTGATAAGAGCTAATCATTCACCAGCGGGTTCAATCATGACGACAATTGGGGTCACAGAGCAGGAGAACCGAACAAGGCGGTCGTTTGCAGCCTAGCATTGGCACGCCTACGAAGCGATATCCGAGGTAACGATATGGGCAGTAATGCCGTTGGCATGGCGCAGAAGCTGCTCCTCTTTTGGAGGAAGCCTGCGAGACGCTGCTGGTGGGAAGGCGTGGAGCTTGACAACGTTGAGGGCATTGAGGGGAAGCTGAAGGTCTGGATCAGGCGCGTTTGGACCCTGGAAATGAGCGTAATCGGCCTCCGATGAGGCCGACAAGCTTGGCTACTATATTGTGCGGCGAGAGGTCGGGAATGGGCGTAATGGGTGTAGCGCAGCCTGGCTTTGTGGGTTGAAATATGGGTTTCCTTCCGTCTACTTCTGTGAACACATGCGCGAAATGGTTAGTGGGCTTCGTCGGCCATGCATAGGCAACATTCGTTTTCATTGGCGAGACCGCTACTTGAGGCTAATGTTGAGCGTGTTCATAGGCGCGTCAGACCAAGGCAAGCATTAGTCATAGGTCAGTTCTTATATAATCAAACGAGAGCATTTTCTTAATCATGACTAGTCTGTTACTTAAATACGTGGGCTCATGATTGACACTTGTGAGGAATCCAGTAGTGACGTTCTCATCATCGACTTCACGGAACGAACCACTGGCTAATCTTGGCACGGGCCGCTGCCAGTTGTATTCCCGACCTGTCAGCATAAGGTAGATGGGTAGGTGGTCTTCATCCAACTCCTCATACTGTCGCATCCTTCACCCCAATGGGCTCCTGGATAACAAGCAGAAAATGCCTTGCACCTCAATGCTAGCTATGTAATATTTGGAGACAGAAGCAGCCCTCGTACGAAGGAGACATCGCACCTTCTTCCCCATAACCATTCACTTGGGGAGGATCAGCGTCAGGCACACTAATGCAGCCCCAATCCTAGCCAAGCTCTCCCGGCACAAACAAGTGTAGCATCATATCTTGGCTGGCCCGTCGGTCCAGGCTAAGTTTCAGTGCAACACAGGGTGATCTTCCGTCATAGAATAGCGACACCTGCCTCTCCGCGCTATATCAACGGCCTCAGGTCCGATCCGGTTATTCGCTTACGACCCTCCCTACATTCGCCGTGCTTCTCCATTCCAGTATGTACGTGTCTACTACCAACAGCATGAATCTCTTGCTTCCTTTACAATTTCTTGCCGCCACTCAACTTTCTGTGGCCTTGGCCCAGGAGTGCCGAAATACGTTGAAAGCAACGTATACCTCGCCCATTGCTGCCGGTGGATGGACATATCGCCTAATCGCGAATGGACTCACTCGACCCAGAAGCATACTTTTCGACAACCAGGGAGCTCTCCTGGTAGTCGATGCTAACTCTGGGGTAAAACATCTGAAGCTGACTGACGATGGCGGCACTTGCTTATCTGTGGCCGAGAAACGGACGATTATTGATTCTCCCGAGGTATGGCAACCCAGAGACCGAGTATGTGTAGCGAGCTTACTTATTGTAATGTGTCCGGCGACCCAAAGTTGAACCACGGAATAGCCCTCTCCCCGGATGGGAAGACTCTGTATGCCTCGACCGCCGACAAAGTGTATTCCTGGGCATATAACGGCAGTGCTGCCATCGTTGGCGATAGGAATAGGACACTCATATCAAATATGAGCAATACCGACCATACCACCCGGACGTTACTTCTATCCAACAAAAGTCCAGGCATACTCTTGGTGTCGAGAGGTAGCGCGTCCAACATCGACGAGGCTGCGACCCGCCAGTCGACTGGACATTCTCAGCTTCGCGCCTTTGATATCGGGAGCCTCGGTGAGAATTCTGGGCCGCTTAACTTCCCAAGTGAGGGAAGGATGCTAGGCTGGGGATTGCGGAACTCAGTCGGCGTGGCAGAAGAGCCCGTCACAGGCGGTGTATGGACAGTGGAGAACTCAGCGGACCAGTTGAGGAGGAACAGCGTTGATATTCACACTGACAATCCTGCCGAAGAACTCAACTTCCACGGACACCTCAGTGATTCTAACAAGGATCAGGGCGGTAATTATGGATATCCAGGTTGCTTTGCTGTCTGGTCGACCGAGGGATTTCCCGATAAAGGCAACATGACGACGGGAGATCAGTTCAGCCTCAACCCATCACGCACCCTGAACGATACAACTTGCAAGTCCGCTTATGTGCCCCCGAGACTATCTTTCCAGGCGCACACTGCTCCATTGGATATAAAATTCACGCCCGATGGCTCAGAAGCATTTGTAACATTCCATGGCAGTTGTGAGTGACGCCAGAGCTCTATTGTCCACATCTAGTCCCTTGACTTACAGCGGCCTAGGGAACCGAGACGAGGCTGTCGGTTACAAGCTATCTAGCATACGTTTCTCGAACGGAGAGCCCGCAGAGTCGGCTGATAGCCGGACACCAATTACTGATGTTTTAAGTAACGCAGACACCAGTAGCTGCCCTGACAACTGCTTTCGCCCGGTAGGACTTGCATGGGACAGTCAGCAGAGACTTTTCATGACATCAGATTCGACGGGTGAAATTTATGTCCTTCAGAGGACAAATGTCTCAGTCTCGACCAGTTCTCCAGCCATCCCTGTTCCAACATCATCACCCGACGCTGCAGCAACTTTAATCCCCTCCCGGCTCACCTCTTTTGGCAGCCTTGCGATCTCAGTACTTGTTTTCATGGGAGGTGCGGGCGTGGTCAGGCTGATCGTTCTCTAAAAATCAGCATCATATACTCTCAGTCTGGGAATGGCCGGGATCAAAGAGTAAACGAATATTTAGTTAGTACCGAGAGTATGCTGCTTCATGAAAGTAATAATCTACGGTGTGCAAGCGACAGTGGCTTGCTAGTCTGGGTTCGTATCATCCGTAACGGTTGATCCAACTCCAAAACGACATGAAATTCACGAGTTCAAATATGTGATGACCCATCTATGCCCTATTTTGCCGCGAACGCCTCGCCTATGACGTTACATGGATGTCTGTATTATTCCTCGATGCTCTTGACGCACTCCCACTCGCCTCTGAGGTTCTCCTTCCACAACGAGACCTTGTTGTCACCTCCGCTGACCGCGAGCACATTGCCGCTCAGAGACCAGCTGACTCTCCACACAGCTGCATCGAAGTTGAGAACCTTGCAGTTCCATTGTCCATGGCTCGACGAATCCGACGTCCAAATGCGAACAGTCTTGTCTTGGGAGGCTGAGGCAATGTATGACTTCTGCAAGACCGTCGGCGACCATGCTACATCACGAACCCAGTCTGTATGACCGGCAAGAGGCTCCTGCTCCTGCTTGTACGACTGCGATGCTGAGTCGAAAACCCAAACTTTGAGCAGGTTATCACAGCCGCCCGTGACAAATCGCCTCACACCAGCTGAACCAGGACCAGGGGAACTGCTGACGATGCTTCCAGGTGCCGTGGCTGGGGCCCATGAGACGGAGTTGACGCCCAACCCGTGGGCTGGGAATGTCACATGGTCGAAGCTATTGTCGCGGAACTCGAGTATGCTCACGTTGCCGTCCGAAGAAGCGCACGCCAGGAGGCACCCAGACTCGTGTGGTGACCAAGAGACGATATTGACGGAAGCTTTGTGCAGAGCGAAATCGAAAATCTTCTGCCACTGATTGTTCTGTTCCCTCCAGATGAAGACCTTGCCGTCGTAACCTGCGGAGGCCAGAATGTTTCCATACTTGGGGTGCGCCCATGAAACGCACCAAACTGCGCCATCGTGTCTGCAACAAAGTCAGAAGGAGTAGTAGGCTCGTGTTTCTGAAGATCTCGAATGTGATGCTTACCCTTTCAGTGTCTCGACAAGTCGTTGGGAGTCCCCGTCGATTTCGAATATTTTGATGGTGCGGTCGCTTGAGCAAGTCGCAAGGCGACGTCCGTAGTAATCGAGGACAGCATCGTGCTGGTAAGGGGGGCGAAATATTAGCCTAACCGAACATGTAGGACAAGGAGGCGGCCGCCGATCATAAATCATGGCACAGGCGTCGATGGTATATATTTCCCCGTCTCGAAAAACAATGGGCGATCGGGAACGTGTGGCAATACTCGAAGAGACACTTACAATCATATCATCGTGGCCAGAATTCGATATGACCTGGGCAGACGCCTGCGTGAAGAGCCATGTTAGCGAAGCGGATTGCCAAGTGTATGGTGGGATGCCATACCATTGCGTGAAGTAGAAGCTGGTATTGTTAACTGAGAACTGCGCTCATTCAAAACATCAAATATGGGCTGATGCGGGGGGGTCAAGAGCTGGGTAAGACTTTGGTATATGGTGAATGGCAGACTGGACGGCGTCACTGTAAGTGCCACCTAAGGGAATCGAAGCTCCTAGCTGGCCTTAGCCCAAGCTTGAGATCCAATTTGGCTAACGGGATGGGGCCGTGTTACAAGGCTACCAGTAGTGTGTTCCGTACGAGGAAGGCGGTGGAATAGACTTCCCGTGACCTGAGTCTCGTGACTTCCTCCAGATTGACGGCTAGGAGCTTCCACTTTCTTACACGTGAGACCTCTCCCCTCCCCCTCCCCCAGCTCCGGTCCCATTAACGGGGTGGGTGCTGCGCTGACACAGAGGTACGTACAAGCCGATGCCGAGGTAAACCGTAGTGGGAGTCGATGAAAGCCTCATTACTGCCTACCTACCAACCTATGAATACCAGACAAACGTTGGGATACTTTTTCCCTACAGTGCTACCCCATGAACCCGGCTACCGTGGCGCTTGACGGAATAAATCTACCATTTCAGTCGAAACCTTTTCTCGACGCACCATAGGCTTCTGCTCAGGATTGTGATCAGTCTCAAACATCAAAGGCCACACTCTTCAGACACTACATGCAATTTGAGTGCGCACTCGAATACCGTACACCCTAAGCGCTGGAATTATTGATCATTTCCCGCACAAAGCCATAGCAGGCGCCCTCATAATGGCCGACAGTTCCTGTAGCGGCTCTACGCCGTTCAAAGGCCTCGTTGACCATGGCGCCCAAGATCGAAGCCTGCACCGAGATCGATTTTCCAGTACTCCTAGTCTCCAGCAAGTAAGGCCTACCGTACCGCCCCCGTGCTCTCACGCAGTTCTCCTAACAATGATAGGGCTTTCGATCTATGACTCAACCCGTCTCGGCGGCGGCTCAAGCAGGCTTTGGCGAATTCCTCGATTCCAACGGGACTGGGCAAGTCAGCCTAAACACTCCCCAAACTCTCAATTCGCCCGCATCAAGCTTCCCTCGAGGGCTGCAATCATTCCACTCATCAGCGGCTCCTGGTGGCCGAATTCTCCCACCCAACCTCTACGAATCTACGTCACAAATTCCAATAGCTTCTCGGCCAAATGTGTCCATGGCGTCGCCACCGAGGACATCGAGTTGGGCGCAAGATTTTGCATCATTCTCTAGGGCACCGCCAGGTGCTGGAAGCTACACAACAGGGGTTTCTTCTTCGCAATATCCAGCGCCTGCAGCCGGATTCACGCAAAATATGATGGAGTCGCATTTAAGACCTTGGTTTTTCGGGCCTCAAGGCGGTTCTGTAACCGCCACAAATCACGGAGTTACAAACACCGAAGCCGACTTTGACGTTGAGATGAACCGGTGGATGGCGGCCAACGGAGATGGACAGATGGAGGACCTCGACACTGTCATGGAACAACTCGCGCGAGAACTGGAACAAGAGCAGCAACCAGAGGCCGCTATACAAGCATCCAGAGATACCATCGGCAACTCTGTGGATACTTTCACGACCTCTCTAGATGTTTCTGTCCAAGATGAAGCACAGGGAATGCAAACATTCAATGCTACGGCTTCAACAAACCAACAAATATCCGGCGCATCCTCGGTCCTTGGGACTGGTGCCATCGAAGTATCAACAAGAGCAAGTTTTTCAGACCACATGCCTGACTTGGAACGTCTAGGCCTCGACGAAGCAGATCAAGTATCTACAGAACATGTCCAGTCAACATCTGACATTTCGGAGGCAGCGAGACAGATACTTGACTCGGTTCAACATGAACAAGGAGACAAATGGAAGAATTCTCGGTTCTTATCACTGATGAAAGACTTTCGGGATGGAAATAAAGACATCGTCAACAACGAAATCCTCGAAACCAAAGTTGGCGGCGAGCGAATCGGTCGGAATTGACCTTGAGGTCTCCGATGCTCCTAAGCACCATCCAATCACATTGATAGCATGGCTAATGTCAACGGCAAAGCCCGATACAAGAGCCGTTATGTAAGGGCCTCATCGCGCAAAGACGGCATTTGGCGTTTTTGTATGTAACATGAATATTACCGAATGCTTTAGCAAACATCGTTGACACACCTACGGACCAATTGATGCTCTAGCGATCCGGTACTGTTACATATGATACGACAAATTGTCGTCGAGAGATTTCCAATAACAGGCAGGGGTTATGAGTACTGGCGTAAAGAGGATGTTGGAGACCGCGTTGAGACGACAGCAAAATCGATGCTGCCATGGCGGCGACGCGGAATGTTGGTCGGACGGTAGCTCCAAGGCTTGTCGGTGGGATTTAAGGGACAGACGTACATGGCATAAGGAATTTGGCAATGTGTGATTCTGCCGATCTACGACAACGGGATTGTGATGACAGCAGGAACAGGCAAGGGATTGATAGGCAGCCGCTCGCGAGCCCAGAATTGGGTTACCGTACCAGCGATATATGAACATGTTCCCTGATTACTTGATAGTCCAAATCTTAGGATTTAATGTATGAATTGAATAAACTACAGCCGAGAATGACAAGCGGCAAGAACAAAAACAATACACGATGAGGAAATGGATATTGCTTAAGGAAATGCACAAAGTGTACCCTAATCCCTCCAATTCATCCAGATGTGCCTTAGTGATTTGTGAGGAAACAGTTCAGGATCGACCAAGCGCGATGCTCTTCCAATGGTCACGCTCCTCTTCAAGCTTACGAATCTTCTCTTCCAAATCTTCAAACCGCTGGGCCTTGCGCTCACGAGACTTGCGTGCAGCCAACGTGTTGCGGGCACGTTTCATAGCGGTGGTATCACTAGGATCCTCAACAATGATAGGAGGCAGCGGTTTGTCTCGACGACGAGAGCTCACGCCCGAGATTGAAGAGTGACGGGCGGAACTAGTTGGGGAAGTGTTAACAGACTTCCGGCGAGCCGAGGTTGAAGTGAACTCGACCACTTCCAGGTCATCACCATTGAGGGCAGGAGACTGCTCAGTCTGCAGTTTCTGAATCTCCTCGATACTAGTGACGTCCTTTGTGGCGGTGGTAGACTCCTGGGGAAAGAGGGGGAACCAAGGATCACCAGCGGTGGTGTCAAAGTCTGCCGACCCGAAGTCGCCCGAGTCAAAACTGGGGGAAACATCGTAACCGTCGTTAAAGTCAGGAGACTCGTTGTAGATCGAAGGTGATGTCAAAGCGGTCAGGGCTGTTGAGTTGGGGGCAGACATGAAGGGCTCCTGAATGAGAAGGTCCTGAGGAGAAACGGTGCCCAGAGTGCTAGGACCGACATCAAAGACCGAGGGCATGGCTGGCGACGAGTAGGTGGTAGACGCACCACCCTCGAAGCCGGTGAAGTCGTCAAGGTCAAGGTCTGTAGAGACATGTGAGCATAGTGCTGGGCGAGACCAGATTGTGGGCGTTTTACCTTGGAGATCCATCTTGTTGGTTGCACCCTGAAGACTTTGAGCGAACAGTGGTACAGGAGGACGCTGACGACGGTTCAGAGCAGCTGAAGACGACGGAGCGGATGAGGCGTAGAATTTAGCTGACTGAGCGGGGGAGTAGACTGAAGGTGACCGGGAATTAGATCCGGAAGCTTGGATCTGAGCAAGACGATGCTTCTGTTGAAGATGGACGCGACCTTGTTGGTTCTGTCGGAGATGATATGACGAGTGGCGACGTTGATTGAAACCGATGGCGGTATGGGTTGCCAAGTGTCTAGGTTGACTGGTATGAGGCTGATCGAACAAGACGAAGTCCTGTTGGGGAGACTGTTCCGGTGGGCTGAACTGAGGCTGTTGCGCGGGTTGTGCCGGCAGGCTGGGTGAACTGGAGGGAAGCCATGATGATTGGGAATCCGTGGTGAAGACTGAAAAGTCTCGAGGTAGAATGTTTGCGGAGGCGGAACCTAAGCTAGAGCTGGAAGCCGTAGTGTAGTTCAGATCGACCTGGGAAGGTTGAGCTGAAGTATGGAGCGGAGAAAAGTGGTGAATTGTTGTAGACTGAATGTTGTTGAGCTTTGAAGCGGGATCGAGCTGAAGACGATGATTTAACGCATTTTGGCGGGCCTCGATGGCTGAGTGATTCTTGATTGTAGTGTGGAAAATTGTGGTGGTGAGGAAGAAGGAGAAAAAGGGCAGATGAGAAACAGGCGTGGAGGGATTAGCGAGCTTTTGTAGCCTGAAAGGCAGCAACAGGCCAAAAAAAAAAAAAAA
>JFBX01000279.1:0-55982 GCA_001563135.1 Colletotrichum simmondsii
TTTATAATAATAAAAATTAATTATTAATTAATATTAGTATCCTTATCATAAGGATATTTATTAATTAGTTCGAACCGTAAATTAACGTAATAATAGTTTAATTAAACTATATAATTTACTATATATATATAAAAAAGAGGTTCTAACCGCAGGTTAGGTAGGCCGCGATAATTAATTATACGGTCGATCGGTGGCCCCTGCGCTGCCGCGAGGTCGAATTGGACTTCCAATCCGACAGTATGGTAATATTACTAAACCTCTTTAATGGCCGCATGTGCTAGGAAAAGATGTGCGATTTTGCATAAATTCGTGAGCGAACAATATTTTCTTTCGAGTTTGACTACTTTGTGTTGGTAGCCGACGGAGTTGTTGCTTCGTAAGGTAGGCAAAGTTGAGACGGAACTGATCAACCCATGTCATTGCGCAACTCTGATCGTGGGATGTAACAGCTCTCATCGCGCACCTAAGCATGACACAAGTTGAATAGGGCTTGCAATTACGTCACGTAACGGGATGTATCAAGAAGATCATCAAGAATTTTTCAGTTGTTGATCGAACGAGTAAGCCCGCAGGTTTATTGCTGAGGTCATCGTCCGTTTGTGTCGCACTCACTCCGAGACTGCTCCCTGTTCTTGTCGCTTGTACTTGACGCAGCCCCTAAGCGCTAACAGTACTCGTTCCCAGCAAGACCCATAGTGACAGATGTCTCAGCACAAAAGTTGACTAAACACGAAATCTATTGTCGCAACTCGCTGCCATTGCTCTCCATCTTCAACACGGCGCAAAAGTTCGAGTATAGAGGCAGGGAAACTTTTGCATGACATACTCATGGTCTCACTGAAATATCGATTCGCCACTAAAGATCTGTCCGAAGTTGAATTATGTTCCTGATTCATGCCGAAACTTTCACAACTTGCCAATCAGTGATCACTGTTGTGCCAATGGCAACAATCGCATGACGATTTCCAAAAGCCGAAACGGAAAAATATGGGAAAAAGAAATTTTCTTCTCCCTGTCGAACAGTTGCATCTGCCCAGTCTAATAAAACTCGGTGGGATGACCACGCGGCAATCGCTCCCGGATGAACGGACTTGAGTTCCGGGCAGAAATGATGTCGCACGGCGCGGGCAGAGAAGCGCACGAACCACTGAACATTGCTGCTCGCGCACAGCGGGCAGTAACTGTGAGAGTTTTTGCTAGGGATTGTTTATTTTCACATCGGAAACAAAAATAGCTACTGACTCGTGGGAGAGCCAAATATGGTGCACATTGGAGTCAGGTTTGGTTCAACTACATTACATCACATCACAGAGGAACAAGACGAGATAATTTTTTCCAAGAAAGGCTGTCATTTATACAGGCTGTAAAGAAGATAAGGTATCTACAGAATCGAAAGCTGCCGCTAATCCCACTGCCACTGGGGGTAACCTTGACCCGGGGCGAAATGGTTTACTTTAGAAGAGCGTATCAAAGTCAAATCCTAAAAGCGAATATGACTTAAATCTTGCCGTAACCAGCGCTGCTGCTGGAGACGGAAGAGGCGGCAACGGCGTCGGGGATATCGGCGCTGCCAAACTTGTTGAGGACGCTGGTGTCGGTGCCGGTGAAGGTGCCGGAGCTGGAGAAGCTGTTGGCCTGGCAAGAGCGGCCCATCTTGGAGGAGCAGTCGGCAGCGTTGGAGGAGGTGATGGCGAGGGTGGCACCGTCGCCGCCGGCCTCGATGACGGTCGCGACGTTGCTGAAGACGTTGCCCTCAGCCAGGACGTAGCCGCCGGAGGTGACCTCGAAGCCGTGGCCGGTGGAGTCGGACCAGTAGTTGTTCAGGGCGTGGACGAAGGAGTTTCCGTTGACCTTGGGGGCACGGCCTAGATTGGTGAGTTAGTTTTCTGATGCTTTTGCTGATGTTTCCCTTTCTGACTTACCAGAGAAGTGGTGGATGTAGTTGTTCATGTAGGTGATGGTGTCGCTGGAGCCGGCGAAGTAGTTGACCCAGTAGTGGTAGCCGTCGCAGGTGGCGGAGTAGTCGCTCTGGCCATCGAACTCAGAGTTGGAGACGGTCACCTTGCCGGAGGCAGAGGTGCCGAGAACAAGGTGCTGGCGGCCGATCTTGGAGGTCTATAGTCGAGGTTGTTAGTTGTTTGCAATCTCAAGATCTCAGACGAATGAGCACTTACGGTGACGTGGTCGATCCAGACGTTGTCGGTGGTGTCGAGAGTGATGGCATCACCACCCCAGACGTACTTGGGGTTGATGTTCTCAATCTTGATGTTCTGGATGATGACGTTCTCGGCACCGGCGATTCTCAGACCCTTGCCGACAATGACACCCTTGGAGCCGGATCCGATGATGGACTTGTTGGAGGCAACCTTGATGGGGTTGAGACCGGCCTTGTTGTAGGTAACAGAGACGGAGGGGGCGCTGGACTGGTAGTTGTCGCACCACGAGTCCTTGTTGATGGCGACCTGGCAGGCGGAGGCGGTTCCCCAGGGAGCGCAGCCGGTCTCGGTGGCGGTGCCGTCCTCGTCGGTGAAGTCGAAGGTCTTGGTCAGGACGATGACACGGGCGGACGAGTCGCCGAGGTACGAGACCAGCTCGTCGTTGGTGGTGGGGGTGACGGCAGTCGCAGAGCCTCCGCCGGTGGTGCCAGAGGCGAAACCCTCGGGGGTACCGGTGACGGAGACGGCAGCAGCCTGCTGGGCAAGGGCCGCAGCGGCCAAAAGGAAGGACTTGGCGAACATCTTGGAAAAAAAGGTGTAGAAAAGAGTTGAACGAATGAAAGAATGAGTGACTGTGGGAATGAAACAACAAGAGAGAACGGATCGACAGAGCAAGGCAACCTCGAGTTGATATACCATTGAAGGCTGCGATAGAAACTGGGTCTTTCGACGAGCTCACCCGAGCCATTGGATCACCCTATTCCCATAGAGTCCATCAACTTGCCATCGACAACACGATGGATTAGGCCATGACATGGATTGTTGGCTGCTGGCCGCGTAGTACGGGCCCCGTATGTGATGCGGGCGCGTAAACAACCATGGAATTGAATATATGACGGGGGCTTCCCACTCCACACAGAAATCCAATGGCAGAACCAACGGTTACTGAAACGGGCAATGATGGCTGGTCATCCGAAGCGCCATCCCGGACGTCGAGGGCGTGGTCGGGGCGGTTCGTGGCACAGACCTAATCAATGTAAAGCTCCGATCGACGCAAGACGGAGTACGTCCTGTGTGACATTAATTCTGCCAGGTCCACCCCATCCTGCCACGCGGGTCCGTCCCGAAGGAAACGAGCCTCTCACAGGCTGCCAGAAACCACCATAAACCACAAAAAATCCCATCAGCATCCAGGTTTGGGGTCCTTTGCGGCTCCGTAGCTCACTTCCCAAGTTTCCATACGTTGGAGCCCGTGTTGGCACTGGTCAAAATACCCCTGACTTCCCGCAGCGGAGACTACTCCCCCCACCACCCGAATCAGACATTCACAAAATCATTTCAGGGGATGTCTGTCAGACAACGTACGAGTCCCAATTCGCGAGGCTTTCGTATCCTCTATGTTTAGCCATGACAGCCTCTCGGGCAATAAAGCTACAACGAGATGGAGCTGCAGGAGAGACAACATGGAACCCGCACGGCAGTTGCCATCACGCATTGAAGTCGCCCCCTCCCCTCCTCACCACCGGACCCGGGACTAAGGATCGTGGGGGATTTTATTTCGTCTGAAACTACGCTGTATTCGGAACTCACCGACACTGAACAGGGAACGACCAGGTGGAGAAATGCCAGCAAACACAATGTGACGTGACTTGAGAGAGGGAATCGGAGCCGAGTTGGGACTGGGCCATAGGCACAAACACACATACTACGTAGGCTCTGGAAGGAAAATGTTTTTGTGGTTCACTGTTGACTTTTTGGCGGGCCCGACACAATGCAACCAGGAGCCTCACCCTCTCCTTCTCCCCTGAGAAGTAGCAATAGGGGAGCCGAGGACAGTGTATGGTATTGATGGCGGCCAGACCCCGTTGGAGCGGGTTGTTGCATCATTTGACGTGAGGCGAGTCTTTCTCGGTTCATTGTGACATGCACTGCAACGCTGTTTTGAGTTTAAGCTGCTGAGCCAGACTCTGTCTTTAATATCGAGTTTTCGAGAAGCCGCGACACGAACCAATATATTCAACTGGGGACGCGTAACATGTCGGTGAGGTGCCGAGGCAGGAGAATGAACTATGGTCTCTGGTTGAGGTGATGCTCAGCCGCGCCGATGGGAGACGAGCGACGAGGCGGATTGTTTCCGGGGGTTCCCGGCCGAGAGCGCTTTTTTGGTCCACGTAATTCCCCTGTTCGTCCAGTCTTGCCTCCACCTTGGCGATGTTTGAAAGGCAACAATGCATGAGCTGTCGAGGAGACAAATTAGTTAATATGGCGAAGAAGTGAATGAGATTGAAATTCGTCAGTCGACGTACGAAGACCGGAGTTTATCCTGATTACTACTGCCGTCTACCTTGGTCGGGAAGTAAGGACGAGAGAGCTTTTTGATTGTTGCATGGATTTCATAAAAAAGTCATGCACCCTGCCAGTCGCTCGCAAATGAGGCAGGAGTGCTCCGTAGATATTGTTTCATCGAAGCCTTTAAAGACATTTGCCAAGAACGCCAAGAAGAACCTCAGCAATCGGACGGCTGCAACCCGATAATTGTCAATATCAGACTAAATATTGAATGGGCTATATCCAACTACGGTTTACTTGTAAATCGACTATACAACACGTACATCCTGAGATCAATATCTTTGGAAGCCACAGCGATCTGCATGCGCTTGGATCGGACGGCTTCGATTTTGTGTTTTAAGGTTCTCTTACAATGCTACGCCATCGCCAGGTAGCCCTCTTCGCTGAAGGCGATAACAGACAGTGCTATTACAAGATTAACCGGGGTGCTCCGTTCCCACAATCCGAAAGTTTCTGCTGATAAACCATCTCCACTCTCTAGAGCGCACGTCTGGGGCAGTTGTCGAACTCTGTTGCGCACCGGCAACTCCAGAGTCAGTGGTGTTTTTTGAGTTCAAATCGCACTGCACGCGCAAAGTCAATTTGACTGCCGCCAAGACTTTTTTCGTTAAGTTGGCCTATCCGTTCTGCTGGTGTACGATTTTGGGTGGGTGTGGTGATTGTGGGAGTAGTTCTGCACCAAGCTGGGGGAGGGCTCCAGCGCTCATCTGCAGGTTCAACGGGCAGAATTTCGACATTTGGCGGGTTTGCGAGCAGCGCTCCAGATCGCTGATCATCATTTTCCGGTAGTGATTGACGGCAGATTTAAAGGGTTTGGTGGGCAGTGACGACAAAACCACGCGATTGCTGAGAGAATTGATTTCCCCATATTGATATGCAATATGGGCGGGATAAAAGGACCTCCGATCCTTGAAGCAGACAACTAGATAATCAACTCGGCCGTCAGCGAGGCCCACGAGTTATCTCAATAGATGAAATCCATCCAGCGTCAACTCGTGTTGAGTTGGCTTGAGTCATCGCGAAGTTGAACACGAATTTGAACAATTGCCACAGCAGCTCAATGAATTCTCAAAATACAGATTTTCGTTCCAAGGGCCATGGTCTGATATGGTGTATACGTACGGAGTACATTTAGCGAACTGATTCAGCAGGCGCGCGTGAGTAGTAATGACACTCAGGGGCTCAGACTGCCAACGAGTAAGAGATAATCGCTGATTCTAGATCAATCTACACCGTCGGAAGAAGATTTACTTTGTAGCTCATGCTCAGGCAGAATTTCAAGTTATGCAATGATCAGGATATACCATGGCTTCAGGAAGGGGTACGAAGAAGTGCGCGCATTGTAATTGAGTACTCAGCATACATATTGAGTTGTCAATGAAGCTACCTAATTGATGCCACAAGTTTTTGATTGTCCTGGACTGAATTCGTAAGTCTCTTTTGTATGATTGAGTTTGTTCAAGCATGGGCAAAAATCGTTTTTAATACCGAGTGTACAGCCAATGAGGAAAGTACGGCCTTGGCTGAGGTAGGCTAACGGTCATGGAAACTGCAATTGTTCACCGTCTATAGCGGTTGACTAAGATGCTGCACTTATTCACAAAACTGGCCCATGCGCCAAATTGTAGTAGAGATATCTTGCATTTGCGTCTTTTTGTTGAAGGAAATAAAGGGACAGAGACAGCAAATGTGTACTGTTGTTTAATGCTCTCTAAAGACGGACTGTGCACATAACGACCGGACAGGGGAAGAAGAAGAGGAAGAAAACTTGAAAATTAGCACTCCTTCTCTACGAATTGGCTATCGAACAAGGCTTGATAGCTTTTTGATTTTTGGATAAGCCACTTTGATCAAATGCCGAGGGGCCAAAGTGCAAACCTGACTTCAGATTCCCGATTCAAGACTCCAAGAGTCGGCCTTCAGAGTTTAGGGTTTACTGCGCAGTAGCCAGTGTCAGCAAGAATAATAGTGCGTGCGTCACGGCCGCGCAATGTTCGTTGTTGAGATCAGCAAAGTTCAAGTCGAACGAACCTCTTGCAGAAAATACACATGAAAAATAGGTCCTAAAGTTCGAAAATCTAGTATCGCGTCTGTTTCTCGAACATGTTGCCAATTGGTGGAGGAATCGATCGTCTTTCAATTAGGTGGCTGGCGTAGATTGTTTCTTCGGAAGAAATGCCGAAAGAGTGGGAACCGATGGTGCAAGATGTGCATCAATGGCGTTCATCGCAACGGTTTTCATAAGCGCCACCAACCACTGATAGAGCTCGGATGGTGTCATTGGATTAGACTGACATCTTGACATGGGCACCGCGGAGATTCGGTCTTGTTTCGACAACGTCAAGTTTCCCAAGGGACCGGAAACACTGTGTTCTTGCTATGATCTGCTGTGTGAGTCTACAGTGCCAGTGCCTTATCACGAATTGTCAGGTTTCGATGCGTCAATCGGCAATTCTCTCCACTGAGGACCCCATTGACAATACAACTCCCGCATGACGCTGTCGGCTCCTGCCGAAGAGAGAAAGCTTCAATTGACCGTCTGATATCAGAGTTTGTCTTGCAGAGTATAAGATCTAAAGTCATGTAGCCATTCGGAACCTCACGCCAACGATCTTCAGTCAAATCGCTCGTTACATCTTGTGTCTAGCTTGGGAACCTGCCCCGGATATAACTTGTAAGGCTTCAAGACCATGCACTTCTCTCGACTGTCCGCGTTGGCTTTGGCCGGCAGATTGGCCAGTGCCGGGAAGGGTCCCTTTCTCGAGCAGATTAATGACTCGACCTGGGTCATTGGAAATGATCACTGGAACCTGACACAGGGTTCGCTCTACGCAACCAAGCTTTTCTGGGAGGGTGTCCCGGGCGCCGATCTTGTGGGTTCGGCTGCCGGCCACTACGTCGGCTACGGTAAGACAACCATCTCATCGCAACTTTACTTGATGAAGCTGTGCTGACTGACATATTGCAAACAAGATGGGGAGAACAATCTCCAGTTCAAAAACGCCACAATCGCATCCCGGGGTACGGACTACATCGATGTCAGCTTCTCCGCCGCTGCCGGCGACTTCCACTGGGTGATCTTTGACGACTTGACTGGCGCGTACCAGTACTTTGTCAACCGGGCCCTCCCCGACATTAGCATTCTCCGGACTTTGTGGAGGTTGACGCCCGATGTCTTCACCAACGGTCGCACGCATCTCAAGGACGAACCCCTGCCCGACTTTTCGCTGTACGCCACCGCGACCAACGTCCAGGATGAGACTTGGCAACTGGCCGATGGGTCCTTCATCACAAAGTACGACTGGTCCAATGCTGTCAGGGATCGTGACTTCTACGGCGTCTACGGCCCCAAAGCCGGGTCGTGGTACATCCATCCTACGACGGAGTATTACAACAGCGACCATCTGAGCCAAACTTTGACGGTGAGATGTTAGGTGACTCCTGCAATCTCGTGGGCAAATTTCTGACCTGATGACTAGGTCCACCGAGAGTCAAAGACTGGAGATGCCGTCCAGCTCAATGTCGTTCAGGACACTTCTCACTTCCGCGTTGGCAAGACAGTGCCTCAGCCAGCTGGCAAGGTCTGGGGACCTTGGTTGTGGTATCTCGTAAGAACACCTTGATCACGCAAAAGTCGGTGTCTCAATATCGCTAACACATGCACACAAAGAACAATGGAGACGTAGCGGACGCCGCGCAGAAGCACAAGGAAGAAGTCAAACACGTTCCTTACACATGGTTCAAGGACACAGCCTACCACTCTCGTGGCGGAGTCCAGGGAACTCTGGTCCTCTCCGACGGCCGTCCCGCCTCTGGCGCTGCTGTTTTCCTCGGTGACACCGACACGACTGTCCGCCCCTCGATCCAGGGCAAGAACTACTACTACACGACGTACACCAACGACAAGGGTCGTTTCTCCTTCGACAATGTTCGCACCGGCGGGTACGCTGTCTACGCCACCTCCAACGGTGGCAAGCTGGCCGACGTGTACACCAACTTCACCGCGCCCCTGACCATTACGAAGGACAAGACGCTGAACCTCGGCGAGCTCTCGTGGACCGTCCCCAAGAGCAAGCAAATTTTCCAGATCGGCGAGTTCGACAAGAAGTCCAACGGCTTCAAGAACGGCGGCGTGCCTTACCAGCACGGCGTGGCTGCGCAGAGCCCCGCGAACCTGACCTTCACCGTCGGCAAGTCCCAGAACGAGGACTGGTACTTTGCGCAGTCCGCCATCGGAAAGTGGACGATTGAGTTCGACATCCCCTCGGCGGACCTCGCTGCCAACAAGACTGCATTGCTGAGCGTGTCGCTGGCTGGGTACTCGCAGAGTGCGGCTTTGGATATTGACGTTAACGGGCAGGTTTACGGCTCCCTGAGCAAGGACACTTTGACCAGTGATCCTGCTTTATACCGGTCCGGCAAGGTCAGCGGCGAATGGCGCTTCTTCCAGTATAAGATTGATACCGACGTTCTCAAGGCTGGGCAGAATACTATGGGCTTCACTGTTACTCGTTACACTCAGTGGAGAGGTTTCTTGTATGACAGCATCATCTTGGAATGGCTCTAAGTTACCAAGGCATCTGTCACGTCCATGTATTTATCCCGAGTACGATTAGCCATGAGAATTAAGGAAACTAATGACATAAGAGATTATGACTACTGGAAACGCTGCTGCTGTTGTACTGCTGCCACTACTGCTGCTGTTGTTGCTGGAGTCGGAGAAGTTCTTGGAGCTGCTGCTGTTGTTGAGGAGTCATTTGTCCACCCATCGTTTGGCCAGGAATACCTACGTTGTTGGTATTGCTTTGCTGTACACCCATGGCTGCATTCGAGCCCCCGCTTCCAGCACTCCCCAGACCAACGTTGCCGAGACCAGCGTTGCCCATCCCCATGTTGAGGTTACCCATCCCCATGCCAGTGCTATTCATGTTGCCGAAGCCGGCCTGCGGGGACTGTGAGGCCATAGGATTACCCTGATTTTGCAGATTATTGAACCCAGACCCAGCCATTCCCATGTTCGGCATGCCCATTCCCATCATACCCAACTGATGCAGATTCTGGAAGCCGCCGGGCATCGCGAAACCCTGCTGGAACCCTCCCTGCTGAGGCACTCCAATTCCTTGCCCACCGAAGCCAAGTTGGTTCCGGTTGAAGTCGTCGTAGCGATGCTCTTTCTTGTGGGCAAGTTCGTTTTCCAGGCGCTCATGCCTCACCGAGTAGAGATACGCGTTGAACTCATGGGACACCTTGGCCACCTTCTCAAAATGCTCACCCTTCACAACGATGGGCCCTGGGATATGGTTCTCTTGCTGATGGAATTCGGCCAGCGCCACGGCTGTTTGGAAGGCGTTTCTGATTTGTCTTCCGTTCCAAACTGGCTTGTGGTCATCCCTCAGAGTTTGCAAGTTCCAAAGAGTCGTGGAAAGAGCTATGATCTCATCGCGCTTGAATGTTACGTGCTGAGACGGGTCCATAGGCGCAGCTGCGAGGGAGATTTGCTCCGTACGATCCATTTGCACTTCCCATATCTTCTTCGTTTGCTCGTGGGTGAGGGGTGGATAGTACAAGGCCATGGACATGCGGGACTTGAAGGCTTCGTCAAAGGAGCCCACCTTGTTGGTCGTAAGAAAAAGAATTCCTTCGTAGTACTCCATCACGCGAAGAAAGACTGCATTCAAGAGTCAGCACAAGAATGGGAGCCAGAGGCAGCTTTAAAGGTACCAGATACTAGTGCGTTTCGCTCAATGTTGTCTTGGCTTCTTTCGGCCAGGAAGACGTCAGCTTCGTCTAAAAGCAAAACGCACTCCCAGGCTTGGGCCATCTGGAATGCATTCTGAAGATTGGACTCCACCTCAGTTGGAGTCATCCCCAAGTCGCCTGTTTTATAAGTCAGAGCCCAGTCTGATAGATCCTTACTACGCAGTATGGTACGCACCGCAAGTGATAGGCAACAGTGGCTTGTTGTAGTAAGCTGCGACGGTTTCTACGATGAATACTGTTGGTTCACATTTCAATTACCAACATGAAGTTGAGAATAGATACTGACCAGCAGTTGAAGTTTTGCCGACCCCAGGAACTCCGTGCAACAATACGATGAGACCCTTCCCTGAGCATTGTCAGTCTGTAAGATCTTTCAGAATATTTTCCGTCAGTCATGATGATACCTTTGTCTTGAATTATATCAAATTGACGCCGCTCAGACTTCTTCTTGCGAAAATGAGTTGCCATCAGAGACTTGATTATGGTTCTATGACCGTCGTCTATCTGTAGGTAATCCCATGCCTTCTTGTCTTCTCTCATTCTAGTGAGGCTATGTCCCTGAGTCTCAAGTGAGCCAGATCCGAGAAGGATACAAGCTGGAGTTTGTATGTCAGCGAAATCGAATTCCTTCTTCCTGGAATAAGGATGATTTCCTTACCCCACTGGCGTGTACGTAGAACAAAAGCAAAAACTCTGTTCGGAAGCAGGATGGTCTCATCTCCTTCAGGAGGTTCCCGGCCGTACACCTCTACGGGCTGAGATTGATCGGTGTAGTTGAGGACCTCCTCCGCCATCCGAGCGTCCCACATCCGATCATCGTCTACTCCTGGGGGATTAATTAGAGAAAGATCATCAATGAGTGACCCTTTCTGTCCACCGGTAACATCGGCCAAGCCCCAACTGCCTCTAGATGATCTTCCGGGCTTCCAACCTGGAACTTCTTGTAGGCAGCGATGGAAATCCACAACTACTGGGCTTTCGACAACCTCCGAAATTAGCACAGCGGAAGTAATCGCTCCTCTCTCGGGACGGCGTAGAACTGTTCCCTCCGGTTCATATATGAGACTTTGACCTCGGTAATAACTATAGGACCATTTTGTGTAGGATATGAAATCTTGTCCTTTTGTTTTGCAGCCTGCTATGTCAATGAATCCATCTCGCTCTGCGATGCTCAAGGGAATAATCGGAAGGGAGCGAATGCTGGTCAGATCTCTGAGCATCTCAAACTTGAAATCCTTGAAGACGCGGATGAATTGGATGCCATCGAAGTCTATGTGATAGCATTCTATCACAAAAGGAAGAGGCCTCGACGCGTTCAAAGCCCCTCCAAGTTGGAAATGAGCGTTTTGAGTCGACGTTTGCCGGTTTAGTGGTCTCTGACCTCCCTTGCCTTGAACCACACGCCACAGCTTCTGGGGAACTGCCGGATCTTTGACGTAGACGATACTTCCTGGCTTGAAGACATGCCACAGCTCTTGGTAATGGACCCGAAAGTCTACTGGTCTCTGAAGTGCGTTTCCAAGAGGAACCAAGTACTTTTCGATGAAAGACACGAGAACTCCGAGGTCTTCAGATGCCTCTTTGAGCTCTTCTTGGGTCAAAAAGTTCCAGTTGTAAGCCGGAGTGAAGATGATTCTTTCTCTCGACTCTCTCGCCACCAACGGAAGTAAATGCTTTTTCTTTTCGTCATCTGCGTTAGCGTCGGCTGTAGTCGCTGTATTTGGATTCTCGATGCCCTGATCTCTGTTTGTGACGTTGAGGCGGAGATTCTGGATCTCTGACAACCTTTCGCGGAGCTTATGTTCAAGCCATTGAAGAATCTTGTAAGGACGAAAAATCGTAATGTAGTTACCAGAATCCAGGCTTCCATCTGTTAGAGTAGACAATATCCTTCTTACCGGCAAAGATTTGACCAATATTCTGGGAGGAAGGACATTAACGCCGTCGTCTCGGGGTTGCAGTATGACAGGTTTGGCACGAGTTCTGTCATCAAGACTCATTGCTCGGTGAATCATCCTCTCCTGAGGATCCTCCTCTACCAAAACCTCAACCGCGCAGCTATTCTCATCATTCCAGAACTGTGTCCAAGTAGACTCTTTCAAAATGGGAGTTGCTCTTTGTCTCTCTTCATACTCTAGATTTTGAGGTGTCGGAAGCGGTCGATCACAGTCCTTAATTACTTTGGAGATCCAATTCATCATCTTCAGATGATTGGCGAAGTACTTTGACGCGTTGTCAGGATGAAATGGCCCAGATGTATCAGGACGATTCAGGGACATATTTTGAAGCTCTCGCGAAATTTTTCTCAGCTTCAATCTCCCGTCACCGGGGAACAATTTGAAGTCTCGACTTATAGTACTTCCACTTGAAGCTTCGCTGAGATCGTCTGGGATGTGAGGTTCAGAAATGGAGGCAGCACTGGGACCAGTATCGATACCTGGGTCGGGCCCAGCTGATGGCTCACCAGGGTCTTGCTGGCTGAGAATTTCTTGAGGAGTAGCATCCTGACTTGCATGTGACTTCTGTTACTAAGTTTTAGTCAATTGTTACGTGCCTTAAGAGACAGTACTTACTGGAAGTACAGAAGATGTTGTGTCCTTGCTTTCGGTCTCTGCGGAGCCCTTCTCTGACATCGGACTCGACACATCGGTGGAACGCAAACTGCTGGTAGGCGGAAGATGAGCCTCTGGGGAATGGATGGCAGCATCCATTGTCGAGGACACTATCTCTAGCTGTTGTATGCTTGGAGATGTGCCTCATTTGAGTGAAATCAGAAGCATCAGACTTTGTAGGGCATTGAGTGAGGTGCAGAAGAAGGTTTGGCCGGCCGGCTAGCGAGTCTGCCTGTTCTTAGAACGCTTTACAGCAGCGGGAATGAATCAGGCCTGGCCAGACCGTAAGGTACAGGGTGATGAAGTCTAATTAAGACAGAATCTGGGAGCAAGCCCGCATTTTCAAGGTCTCTCCGTTTGAGGGGTACTTCCATCAAAGACCTATCAGCGGCAAGCTAGAAGGACTGCTCTCTTAGGAGCTAGGGTTGCTGCAGCACTCACCGAATCATGCGTTAACTGAACCTGCTACTGGCCAGCCTGATAATGAGCTATTTAAAGATAGGCGCCCTGAATGACCATTCAAGATCAATTCCATGCAGGCTTTCGATGCGGCACATGCAATCACCCAATTATCTCCAACGGCACAAAGGTTCCCGGATGCTTACGCCAAGACCTTTGCTTACCACATCTGCTACCCCCCATCTTCGCAGCCTTGCTTTTAAAGGGAAACTTGGCCGGAGAAGTCACAGAAGAAGGTTTTACAAAGCCCAATCCCTCGAAATCTTGAGGAAATCAAGATCTCATCAGTATATGATTATGGCCGACTATGTTGGCAGCTTCATGAGGACGCATTCTAGTGAGCTGGACCCGAGCTGGCAAGTCTCAGCTAGAGACAAATTTTCGGAAAAGAGGCGCCAAAAACAAGCGTCTCTTAAGTGAGCAATTCTTTTCCCTGATTTATATGTGCCATGTTTCAAAGCCGGTGTGTTTTGTCAGTATTGATGCTGAGGCGAAAGCTTGCTTACAGAGTCCACGAACGTACAACATCATTCAAAACATTGATAAGTACTTTCGCGCAGAAAACTAATCGCAAAGACCTCGCTAGATTTGACGTGGAAAAAGATTTTCAGTGGGAAGATGTGAGAATCATGGCGTCCGAGGCAGTCGAGCAAGACAATGCCAAAACGAAAATGAGACACAATCCTTTTCGCGCGGCCGGGCGATCTTTCCAGCGAAACGCATCAAATCTAGAAATGCTTGTAGCATTTCTGCCAAACGGTGACTTTACTGGAATACTTTGCGGGGCCCTGACCTTCGTTTTCTGTGTAAGATACAAGTTTCCCATATCGTTAATCTTGTGGCTCATAACTTCCTTTGCGACAACAGGCAGCCAAGCGCCTAGACGAAGTTCGAAACAAGATATTAAACTGTCTGGACAGTCTACCAGACATTGTAGAAGAGACAGAAGAATATGTGGAAATCTACGACGATGACCCTAGAGTCTGGAAAGCAGCCGAAGACCTATATCTGGGAATCCTCGACGGTGTAGAGAGTATGTTGCAATGGATTGACAAGTCAGCCCTGGGTAAGAACCGCTTCTCAAAGCTTCAAGTTACATTTCAAACTTTCTGGATAATGATCTGACTTTCAAAGAGAGGGCATTCAAGGTACTCACGAGACCGACAACGTTTGGAAAGAACGTGGAAGAAGACACTATTAAGCAAAATATCGAGGGCAATGTGGCCAAGTTCCGGAACGTCGTTTTGATGAGTCAACATAAGCACATCAACAAATCACTCAAAGCTCTAAAGGAGCAACTAAACAGCCAGTTGAAACATGCCGACTGGGTTCGAGGTCAGTCTTTTCCTTCACTGTACTTTACTATGGTACCCTGCCCGTTTCAGGTAGGTACTTTGGGCAATGAGAATTGCAATCTAACGACGTGAAAAAAACAGACAATCCGAAAGCAGAAAAGCTTGTTACCAAAGCGTTTATAACACTCGATGAGCTCCGCTCTAGCATTGGATTCGATCCAAAAGTCAATCAGAGAGACATGGTCACGTCTATGATTGACGCACAAAAAGTTTGCCCGCCAGAGATGATCAACCACGCAATGCTGGCGCTCCGCGACAACAAGTTTGCCTCTTGGCTCCAGTCGAATGAGTCCCAGATACTGTTCATCGAAGGAAGGATGAAGCTCAGCTCAGAGCAAGAAGCATCATCTCCGCTAACAATGCTCTCATGTGCTCTCGCCCAGCTGGTGGCAAGACAATCCGAGCGCAGTCTTCCGCTGGTGTATCTCTGCGGGCAGCACAATCGCCAAGATGACCCTTACTCTGGCGTCAGCGGTGTTCTGAGGTGTTGGAATTCTCTCATCGCAGAGTCTCTTATGCCACGGGACGTCGATCTCTCAGCTATCAACTTGAGCTTCATAGACGGTGTCAGAGCCCAGCGACTTGACGTGCTCTGCATGCTCTTCCGTCATTTGGTTTTGGCCGCAACAGATAAGGTTGTCTTTGTGATCTTAGACGGGGCCTTATGGCTCGAGGTGAACCGCCATATTCAAGGATTGGGGGATATTGTGTTGTTCCTGAGTAATCTTGTCACTGCGCTGAATCAACAAAACTACGGCGTTATTGTCAAAGTGTTGATTACACATCCCTCGACGAGTAATCATGCCAGAAAGTGGCTCCCGAAAGAGTGTATACTGGAGCTGGATGATGTCAGATGATGACTGTATGCAGGTAGTAGGCATTGGCAGGTGATGAATGCAATCCAGGCGTTAAGAATGTATCTGGGAGACAGCTTTGTCACAGCGAGGTCTGCGTAGCAAGTCGGCTCAAATAATTATAGTCAGATTCCTAAATCTCTCTTTCATATCTATCCAAAATTTTATGCAAGTAATTACTCGGCGCTCGGAGAGCCGACGAGATAATTCTAATACAGCGGCATCCCCTCCTACATGTGATACTTGAAATCCAACTCCCAATCGCCAGTCTTGACCTTCCTCTTGTCCTCCATCTCCCCGCTCTCAATCTTCCTCTTCATCTCATTGCAGTGGCGGATATAGAACCACTTTCCAACAACCAAAAGCTGCGCAACACCCAGCGCACCGACAGAGAACGCGTTACCAAGCAGATACGGCGCCTTGCGATAAATCTGGCCCGCAACAATACCAGCGCAGTTACCGATAGCCTGCTGCATACCAATCGCCGTAGCACGGCGATACTGCGGCGCGACATTGACGTTGAGCCACGTCAGGTTGAGACCGGGACCATTGTACACGGCAATGGCGCATAGGAAGGTACCGAAGAACTTGACGCCGCTGCTTGTCGGGCAGATGATGAGGATGTAGCCGATGATGCCGGGGATGTTGGCGAGGAAGATGAGAGGTCCACGGACGAGAATGCGGTCCGAGATGTAGGCTGTTGCCAGGAAGGCGATGGCGCCAAAGAGGAAGACGGGGATGCTGAGGTATTGGGCTTCGATGCTCGTGCGGCCCATGGAGACGATGATGGAGGGGAGGAAGGTGCTGAAGCCGTAGAGGAGAATGTCTTGGCAGAATTGGATGGCACCGCTGTTGTACTAATGTTAGTCTTCCATTGAGAAAGATAGGGGGTAGATGTCTCCGTGGTGAGGTTTGAACGTACCTGAGGTAAAGCTTGGGATCGCGAAGCTCAATCTTGATCTCCTCCCAGCTGAACTCATCACTTCCCATGTACTGCGCGCGCTGAGCAGCCCGAATCTTCATCATGCGCTTCTCCTCGTCAGAGAGGAAGTACGCATTCGAAGGATCATTCGGCAGACCGAACCACAATATCGGAGCAATCAAGATGCTCACGACACCCTCGATAATAAAGACCCACCGCCAACCAGCATACCCAGCTATACCATCCATCTTCAACAGAGCATACGCCAACAACCCACCAAATGCACCCGCAATAGCAGAGCACACAAACAGATACGACACCCTCTTAGCCTGCTCGTCGCGCTTATACACCATGGTAAGGTACAGATTCAGCGCGGGGAACAAGCCGGCCTCGCACATGCCGAGGACGAGGCGGACGGCGTAGAGGCCGCCGATGCTGTGGATGAAGCCCGAGAAGACGGTGGAGAGGGACCAGATGATGCAGAGGCCCGTGAGGAGGACGCGCGGGGTGATGCGCTTCATCATGATTGTCCATGGGGGCTCGAAGACGACGTAGGTTGCGTAAAAGATGGAGATCGCGGTCGAGAACTCTTGGGTTGTGGCGCCGATGTCCTCGGGCATGCCGGCGACGCGGACGTTGCCGATGTTTGTGCGGTCGAGGAAGCAGGTTAGGTAGACGACCATGATGATTGGGACGAAGTAGGCGTCGAGCTGGATTGGAGTGTCATTGTGTTAGCTTGCTGTTGATAGAATGCCATGGATTTTGAGATGAGGCTTAGTTGCTTACCTTCAAGAGAAGCTTCTTCTCGGCAGCGGGATCGAGGGACTCGATTGCCATTGTGCCATTGTTGGACTCAGAGCGATCAATGTCGCTGCCGAGACCCTTCTCCGCGCCGGCGCCGGAGACGTCGTCGGGGGTGGAGATGGTCGCCATGACTAGATTAGCTTCTGGATGTGAACTTGTAGCCTAGATGGCAATCCCAAACAGATCGGTATTTTGGAATCTGCAACAGTCGGGGTTCAATAGCACTGGAGATTCGCTACCAAAGTCTCGGGATTGACAAAGGTGGTGAGGAGTTGATCTCTTTAATCTAGAAACAGTTGATGGGGCAGACCGCCTTTATGATTGTGCCAACCTATGCGTGATGTGCCATTGACGATAATGGAACGATATGGACAGATGGATAACACAAAACACCAAGGGAATGGACAGCGACAATCACTCGGGAGCGCTATCTCTTGCCGAGCCATCCATTTGCAGGCACGGACATATGGATTGACGCGGTATCAAGGGTAGCATCGCGGGGGTGAGAGAGAGACACGCGCGGAGAACCACTCCTGAGAGTGCCTTGGCTAGCATTTTGGTTCCCTTAGTTCGGATAACCTAACGCATCTACCGCGAACTTGTCCACGGCCAACCAAGAAGATCGGAGGTCCTCGCCGACCCCTGATACTTGCGGGGGAACTTGGGACTTCCCACATCTTTCCCCACCGAGAATGTTGATAGCGCTGATAACTGCTCGTATCCACCCGGCCCCCCGGCGTCGGAGTGGCGCCCCTATCGAACTAGTCTCCAGAACTGATTCAAATAGGGAACCTTTGGCATGGAACATATTGGAACAGAGTTTGGGGCTTGGGGAACGGTTCGGTAACGAATAGCGATTGTCAATAATGGCTTGGGTTGTTCATTGTCACTTGATGGGTTTTCTTGACTCTAACCAGGCCATTGGCGTCGAGTCTACGCTGTCTCGAGTTAGCTCGCCCAGCCACCGGGCGTGATGTCAGGATGATGCCTCCGGGCGCCCTGTCCGAAGCTTTCGGGATTTAACCCATTTGAGTTTGAGCCCTTGGTACATATCAGCCCCTCCCCCTTGGCAGCCCTGCAGATCCCCTTCAGACAAGCCATGAAATGGGCAGATTCCGTAGTTCAAGCAAGATAAGCCGGTATCCACAAACAAGGACTCGGGTCAAGGACAGATTATCGTAGCCCAAGTGAAAGGATTGAACGCTTTACATTATCATCAAATCATAATAGTAAGATATACATGTAGATACCATATTTCTCCTTCACACATCCATCCTATCATCAGCCTGAGTCATGCCAGCCGCGTGAGTCCATTGCGAAAAGTCAAAGCTGGCGTCCATCGCCGGGTCGGCAAAGCCTTCTTCCCAGAGCCCAAAATCCATTACCGTGCTCACGCTTTCGTCGAAAAAGGGTTCACCTAAGGAGCTGTTGTCGACGACGGGGAACGTCACCCGCTGATGACCTGCCACGCCCTGCATCGCCATCAGGCCTCCTCCTTGAGCGTCGCCGATAGTCATTGGCAGTACACTACTGCTACTAGTCGGCTGCGCACTTGGAAGAAGCCCTCCTGCTCCTGCCGGCACTAGCGATTCCGTCGGCGAGAAGCTTGTCGGGAACGGAGGCAGAGGTTCGGCGTGGGCGTTTGTCCCGGACATGACGGCCGAGCGAAGGTTGGCGAGGAGCTCGTAGCGGGCGCCCATGTAGCTGTTGCCTCGCTCACCCATGCCTCGGAGGAGATCGAGACCGGCGTTCATCGCCATGATGCTGGACGGGTCTGTCGGGAAGGCGACGCAGACCATGACGAGGACGATGGATGCTGAGAAGACATGTTCTCCGTCCATGTACCCGTACGTTGCTGAATGGTCGTTAAGATCAGCCAATAAATGGAAGCGGGTACCGGGCAGAGGTTGTGTAACCACACTTACCAACAAGATCTCTCTGTGCAGCTACGGTCATGATGTTGATGGTGTCCTGCGCCGCACCGATGCACATGTCAATAACCCTGACAGTCGTTTGGGAAAGTCCCTCTTTCCAGCCTCGCTCTTTCTCCCCTGCATCGCTGCTGGTGCGAATCTTTTGCAGTCTCTTTTGTACAACATGAAAGAGCAAGGGTCGCGCAGTCATGTTAATGCACTGGTAGTAATGCGCAAAGGTGCTGACGCTCTCGCGGCTAATGCTAAGCCGAGCAGGGTCAAATCGAAGCTCATCTGGTAAGTTGCTATTCCACTTGGACAGGCTGAGAACGATGCCCTGAACCGATGCCATTAAGCGTTTTCCGGATTTAGGCGCTGTCTTGCTGGTCTTGCGATAGATGGAATTGTGAATCTCACCGAGGATTCGTGAGAGTTCGGTGTAATGTCGAAGCACCACTGCCGGACAATATTCTGCTTCTGTGGATAGTCTTGAAGGCAGATCGACACCGATATCTTCGTCCTGGATGGTGATGGGATTTCCCGATTTGACCGATAGGATGCGATCCAGACTATAAACAGACCACCACACCCGGCGACGATGTTCGCGCGTTGCATTATCCAAGGCGGTCGGGTTGTGATCCTGACTCTGTAAAGCATGTGGTGCCGCACTGAAGCCGATCTCATGATGTAGCCCAAGCGAGATGGCCATGCGAAGAGCCATACCAGTATACAGGAACGCAGCATCACGACGGTTCATGTTCTGCATGAAATAGCCGATGAGAGCCAGCGTTTCCACACACAACAACGACCCTTCTTCATGGGTATCGGGCAATAGGTTCAGAGCATGGGTGAAGTAGTCGAACCCTGGCGGACCCCTGAAATCGACCCATTGGTTGACGGAATAGAGTTGACCGAAAGCCAAAATGATGAGGACCTTTGCGTATGACAGACATGCTTCCCTATCAGAAGGATCAGGAGGGCCTCGGTACGCCTCGATGAGCAATTGATCAAAGCTGGCTTTAGGATCCGTAAAAGCGAATATCGTCCCAATGTAGGTGTATTGGGCGGCGAAAAGCCGTCGGGCAATGTCTATCGGCGGGAGTCGAACTTGCGTGCTCGCCTTTTCGCGTCTTGAAGGTAGGGCACTTGGCTCATAAAAGTTTGTGTTGGCGTCCAGGCTCCCGTCGTCGCCGTAGAAACCTGATAGGTTTCTCACACTGCGTAAAAAATTGTCCGAATTACCAGGGCCCTTGAAGCTTGTCGAGGGCTTATGGACGCTCATCTGATTGAATGGCTCGAGCAAGGGGTGTTCATCTTCAAATCCTTCCTCGTGCTCTTCGGCTGAGATGCGGTGGGCAGGGGCTTTTCCAGGGATCGGGGCTGGTAGCTGAGACTGCCGGAGAAGCGAGTCTAGGACTTGGTTAGTATGTAACTGAAATGTTTAATGCCAGTCACTCACCATCATAGGCTTTAGCCTTAGCTTCGAGTTCTCGTAGATAGCTATCACTGTATTAGTTGCATATCTCACGAGTTGGAGACTAATTATTGAACTTACGCCTCCGTGACGGTGATCTTGACACTCGTCTCATACGTACAGTTCAGGCCGCTGTCACGACATCGTGAACAGGTAGGCTTCTCTTTCGAGCAGTAGGATCGTCTTTGTCGGCAATTGGCACATCTATTCTGGAAACTCAGCAACACTTCTGGGAATCCCCCACGATGAAGATTAGGAGAAACACAGAACTTACGCCACAGGCCTTGAATTTCCGACTTCACATGGGGATGATGAAGGCCCTCCTTGAGGCGGAGATGGTGCAATGGGAGCCATATTCTGACATGTGTTTTGGAAATGCCGATATGACATATCTCTCACAAAATCACTTGGGAGAGGTGGGGATGGTCGAGCCCCATGCCCATGGCACGCGAGATGCAATTATCCGTTGATATCGTCCACTTCCCCAAGTTCTCGAGATGGAGCTTTTGACAAATGGAAACTCTCTGGATGGGGGTGTGTTTGTCAATGCTCAACGCGGGGAACGCAAGGTGTTGAAGTTTCCTGGCCGTGCACCCTGCTTGCGGAGGGGATTTGTCGGCGCAGAATCACCTGAAGCTGGAGAACCAACATGCATCGTGGTCTTGGTATCGGGCTGGAGGATCGGTGTTTATGGAGAATTCCCCACAGCCGTGGTTATTGCTGGAGGGGTGAGAAAGCCGTTGACAAGTTCGCGTTATGAGTGACGACGGTCCTTTTCCCGATGATGGAGCCTTTCCCCTTTCGGAGCAGCGGTACGTACAGTCTCCAAGATCGGATGACGTCGGCCCCTAGATAATCCGATGGCTTCTCGTTCGACCAATGAGACCAAGAAGATATGCTGTTATCGTCGGGGACCCACTCCGACGGCTACACGCGGGCGTCTGCCGGCCACAAACTCCACAAATCCGTTTTCCCACTTTCAACACCAACTCGCAATTTGACTCCGATTCTCATCATCACGCCTTATCAAGTATCGGGCAAAGGCCGCACTTCGATTTGCTGAATCGCTGATCGGGGACCCACTCCGGCTCATCGACCAGTCAGAAGTCTTATTTCACTCTTCAGCGGTGGTCAACTGCGATGGCGACGTCCGACCAAAGGCCGATATGGCTATGGCATCTGAGAAGCCAGCGATTCGGCCTGGTATCAGCCGCCGGCCAGGTAAACCTTACTGTCTGAGTTTTGACCGGATGGCCTCATCGGAAAGCGTATTAGCAAATATGTGAGTTCCAGGTAAGCGGGCACCCGATCGCGGCCTCCTGCCGAGCCCCATTTCCCGATCTGAGTTGCGGCAAATTGTTACACGATCACGACAGAGGCAGGAAGAAGATATTCTCAATATAAACATTTACCCATGCCATCATCGTCACATTTCTATCACCGACATATTGTCTCACGTCAAACATTACCTAGTGCTGTCTTGCTTGAATCACTTCTATACCCCAATCAAACTTCGTTTACCGACTCGTCTTCTTGACGAGCATTCTCACAAGCAGCAAACACCACATTCACACATCACCATGACGGTCAAGTCACATCGCATTCGCATCTCCATCGACAGAGGTGGCACCTTCACCGATGTTCACGCCGCCATACCCGGCAGGGGAGACATCATCCTCAAGCTCCTCTCCGTCGACCCCGCCAACTACCAAGATGCCCCAACAGAAGGCATCCGGCGGATTCTGGAGATGGTGACCGGTGAGACATTACCTAGAGGACAACTACTCGACCTCTTCCACGTCGAGTCCATTCGCATGGGCACGACAGTAGCCACAAATGCCCTTCTTGAGCGGAAAGGCGAGCGCGTGGCTCTCATCACAACAAAGGGCTTCCGTGACTTGTTGGCGATTGGCAACCAGTCACGGCCAAACATTTTCGACCTCTCAGTTGCACGGCCAGAGGTCCTCTTTGACGAGGTCGTTGAAGTCGACGAGCGCATCACAATGGAGGACTACACTGAGGATCCCGCCTCTATCAAGACGAGTCCGACGTCCGATGATCCTGAGCTCGTCACGGCCGTCACTGGCGAGACCGTCCGCGTCCTCAAGAGGCCGGATTTGGAAGAAATCAAGACGCAGCTCGAAAAGGTCAGAGAACAGGGCTATCGGTCCATCGCCGTTGTCTTTGTCCACTCTTACGCCTATCCAGACCATGAGCTCCTGGTTGGCAGGGTCGCCTCTGAGATGGGCTTCTCCGTTACTCTGTCTTCCGAAGTTCAGCCAATGATCAACGTCGTGCCCCGCGGCATGTCCGCCGTGGCTGATGCCTACCTCACACCCGTCATTCGACAGTACATTGACTCGATCTCGGCCAACTTCAAGGGCGGATTCGGTGCCGCCGCGACGCGCATCGAGTTTATGCAGTCAGATGGCGGCCTTGTCGACTACCGCAAGTTCAGCGGTCTCAAGGCGATTCTTTCTGGACCCGCCGGCGGCGTTGTTGGTTACGCCCAGACTTCTTGGGATGACGAGGAGCGCCAGCCTGTCATTGGCTTCGACATGGGCGGTACCTCGACAGATGTCTCCCGCTATGCCGGCGTCTACGACCACGTTTTCGAGACGACCACCGCTGGTATTGCCATTCAGTCCCCTCAGCTCGATATTCACACCGTCGCTGCTGGTGGTGGCTCTATCCTGACTTGGAAAAACGGTCTCTTCAACGTCGGTCCTGAGTCCGCCTCCGCTCATCCCGGTCCGGCATGCTACCGCAAGGGTGGCCCCTTGACCGTGACGGACGCGAACTTGTTCTTGGGTAGATTGCTCCCAGAGTACTTCCCCAAGGTCTTTGGCCCTAAGGAGAACGAGCCCTTGAACCGAGAGGTTACTGCCGCCAAGTTCCTGGAGCTGACGAGCGAGATCAACAAGGACAGAGAGGCCTCTGGTCTCTCTCTGCTTTCCTCCGAGGAAGTCGCTCTCGGCTTCCTCAAGGTTGCCGACGAGGGCATGGCTAGCCCGATCCGTGCTTTGACGGAAGCTCGCGGCTACGAGGCTGGCGCACATCACTTGGCTTGCTTCGGTGGTGCTGGCGGTCAACACGCGTGCTCCGTCGCCACGGTGCTGGGAATCTCTCGCGTCATTATCCACAAGTACTCCTCTATTCTCTCAGCGTACGGAATGTCGCTTGCAGACGTTGTCCACGAAATTCAGAAGCCTTCTGCCATCACCTACTCTGACGAAACCAAGGGCAGCATCCAGGAGCAGCTGGAGGAGTTGTCTTCCCAGGCCACTCTGGAGTTGATGAAGCAGGGCTTCACCGAAGATCTCATTACTCACGATACCTACCTCAACATGAGATATGCTGGATCCAGCAGCTCGCTGATGATTCTGAAGGGCGCAGACTGGGACTTCAAGACGGAATTCGAAGATGCTCATCGCCGGGGCTTCGGATTCCACTTCCCCGAGAAGTCAATCATGGTCGACGACATTCGTGTTCGCGCTACTGGCGCAGCTCGTTCCAAGGTTGAGAAGAGCCCATTTGCCCAGATGAAGTCTGTCGAGGGTTCTACAATCTCGACCCCTCAACCCAGCGGTACCAACAGCGTCTACTTTGAGGGCCACGGCCACCTCGATACTGCTGTCTACCAGCTCCAGACCATCCCCGTCGGTGCCCGGATCTCCGGCCCGGCCTTGATCATCGACAACACCCAGACGATCCTTGTGACGCCGTCCACCACGGCAACAGTCCTCGAGAGCTACGTCGTCATCGATCGCGCACCAGTTGAGAAGGTTGCCAAGACGAACGGCGAGCAGGAAGAGTTCAGCCCCGTCCAGCTCACCGTCTTTGGTCACCGCTTCATGTCCATTGCCGAGCAAATGGGCCGCACCCTTCAGAAGACGGCTGTCTCAACCAACATTAAGGAACGTCTTGACTTCTCCTGCGCCATCTTCAGCCCTGATGGCGGCCTCGTCGCAAACGCACCCCACGTGCCCGTCCACTTGGGATCCATGCAGTTCGCTGTCCGCTACCAGCACGAGCTATGGGCCGGCAAGCTCAAGGACGGCGACGTTCTCGTTTCTAACCACCCGTCATGCGGTGGTACGCACTTGCCCGACATCACAGTCATCACTCCCGTCTTTGATGGTCCGGAACTGGCCTTCTACGTCGCCTCGCGAGGCCACCACGCCGACATTGGCGGCATCCTCCCCGGATCTATGCCGCCGACCTCCTACGCCCTCTGGCAAGAAGGCGCCGCCATCGAGTCGACCAAGCTCGTTAGCGAGGGTCGCTTCAACGAAGCCGAGGTCCGCCGTCTGCTTCTTGAGGAGCCCGCGCAGTACGACGGCTGCTCCGGTACCCGCAGACTGCAAGACAACCTCTCCGATCTCAACGCGCAAATCGCTGCCAACGCAAAGGGTATCTCACTTATCAAGGCCCTCATCACGGAAAACGGTCTCGCCACGGTTCACCGGTACATGTACGCCATTCAGCACACGGCCGAGCACGCCGTGCGCGAGCTGATGCAGTCCACCTTCGCCAAGTTCGGCTCCGAGCCCCTCGTCGCGGTCGACTACATGGACGACGGCACACCCATTTGCCTTAAAATCACCATCTCGCCCGAAGACGGCTCCGCGACATTCGACTTCACCGGCACCGGTCCGCACGTCCTCGGCAACACCAACGCGCCCATCGCCATCACGCACTCGGCCATCATCTACTGCCTGCGCGGCCTGATCTCCTCCCAGATCCCGCTCAACCAGGGCTGCCTGGCCCCCATCGACATCGTGATCCCCAAGGACAGCATCCTTAACCCGGGCGCGGGCCTCGCCGTCGTCGGCGGTAACGTCCTCACGTCCCAACGCATCACCGATGTCGTTCTCAAGGCCTTCCGCGCCTCCGCCGCCAGCCAGGGCTGCTGCAACAACCTCACCTTTGGCACAGGCGGCAAGGACCCCGTGACGGGCGAGCACAAGGACGGCTTCGGGTACTATGAAACCATTGCCGGCGGCGCCGGCGCTGGTCCGACGTGGGTTGGCCAGAGCGGCGTTCACACGCACATGACCAACACGCGCATCACGGATCCCGAAGTCTTTGAGAAGCGGTACCCGTGTATCCTGCGACGCTTCCAGCTGCGCAGCGGGTCGGGCGGTAAGGGCAAGAACAGGGGCGGCGACGGGACAATTCGCGAGATTGAGTTCCGGGTGCCGGTGCAGTGCTCTATTCTGAGCGAGCGCCGGAGCAGGCGGCCGTATGGTATGGAGGGCGGCGGTGATGGCGAGGCGGGGTTGAATTTGGTTATTGTCAAGGATGATATGACTGGCAAGGATCGAACTGTTAACTTGGGGGCCAAGGCGACGACGAAGTTGAGGGCTGGGGAGACTGTTATCATTCAGTCGCCTGGTGGTGGTGCGTGGGGAGCTGTTGAGGCTTGATCGGAGCATGAGTGATGGAGTTGTTTGGGAATGCATATCTTGGAGTTTGGAGGTTTTGATTCTTTGCCACGATGACTTTTAGACTAATTGATTCCATTTTCATCAAGTTTCAATCGCAACTCGACTCGTGTGATTGGCTATACAGTCTGTTCCTGTGAATTGACTTTTTAGCAATAAGCCGTCACTCCATTCCCTGCATTCCATGCAAGCCCTATCATCAATGTCTACACTTTCAACTCACACAACTCACACCATTTCATGTGGAATAGACCGAGCACTCCCCATCCAGAAGAGTCCACTTTGCCGACGAACGTCCATCTAAAAATTTCCAGCTGTTGAATGAGAAGCTTGCCTCATGCCATGAGGCCAAGTCTTGATCTCTCCCCAGTCCAGCCAAAACCATTCCACCGACATCACTCCTTGTCAGCAGGCATTTGTCCAATCAATGCCAGCAGAAACTCATCATGTTCCTCAACCAGGTCGGTCTGACTCTATCGTCGCGAACTGCCACTAGTGTACTGCCCTTTCCCTGACCCGCTTCCACGATTCTTCTCCACACCTCAGCCCTCTTGCGGACCCCTACAATTCAAGACGACTCCAGCGAAGCCCCGCAGCACAAGCGAGACATCGTGAGATTCCAATCGTAGTCTGCCCTGGTGGTCTAGCGGTATGATTCTTCCTTAGGGTTACTGAAAAATCGGATCACCACCTTGGAAGAGGCCCCAGGTTCGAATCCTGGCCAGGGCCCGTTACACTTTTGATGTTGGTGATCAAGTGGTGGTGATCTTTTCCTTGGTGTCTTTGTTTCCTTTTTGCTTTGTTGGCAGTGGCTGCGTGCAGAAATCCGCCACAACGGGTAAGTGGCCGGTTATGTCTCGCATGCACGTCTTTGTCTGCAGGGAAAAAAGCTGCAAAGATTCCGTTAGCAACAGACTGCATGTTAGTCTTGGCAAAAGAATCAATACCCGCGACAAGCGGCAACAAGCGAGAAGATGGGGCGAGAGAGGACTGAGGAGTGCCCCATTAATAAGGTGAGACGGCATTTTCTGTGGAAAAGTGCATCGGGGCGTCGGCCGGAAATACCCCTGTCCATGCACGGCCGGTCTCGGCCTCGAATGCGGGGGAATCGGGTCAAGATCCGGGGAGCGGATATCCGATAGGAACCCGTAGTTATCTGCCCATTCTGGGGTCGAGGGTAACGGATACCATCCCGATAAATAGTCCTGCTAGCCTCGGTCACGATACCCGGCGCGTTTGACATTGTTGGAACATTAAAGCCTTCGATACTGCAGCTCATATTCTCAGCCTTCAAGGTGTTTTGTCTCATTCATATATCTATTCTATACAACGCAGCTCTCATTATCCTTTATCTTCTGATCTCTACCAATCTACAACAACAAAAGACTAAGAGTTAGAAACAAAGACCGTCAAAATGTCTCCCAGCAAGGTTCCCCCACAAGGCATCTGGGCCCCGGCCGTGACCCTCTTCAACCCAGAGACAGACGAGCTCGACCTCGAAGCCCAAGCAAAGTACTACTCCTACCTCTCCAAGACGGGCCTCGCAGGCCTCGTCATCCTCGGCACGAACGCCGAGCAATTCCTCCTCACCCGCGAAGAGCGCAAAGCCCTCATCGCCACCGCCCGCAAGGCCACCGGCCCAGACTTCCCCATCATGGCCGGCTGCGGCATGCACTCCACAAAGCAGGTCCTCGAGCTCCTCTCCGACGCAAAAGAAGCCGGCGCCGACTCCGCCCTCGTCCTGCCCCCGGCCTATTTCGGCAAGCAAACCACGCCGCAGGTCATCGACCGCTTCTTCAACACCGTCGCCGAGAAGACCCCTTTGCCTATCGTGATTTACAACTTCCCCCTCGTCTGCAACGGCATCGACCTCGACAGCGGCACCATCGCCAAGCTCGCAAAGAAGCACGACTCCATCGTCGGCGTCAAACTCACCTGCGGCGCCGTCGCCAAGATCGTCCGCCTCGCCGCCGAGCTGCCCGCAGACAAGTTCGCCACCTACGGAGGCCAGTCCGATTTCCTCCTGGGCGGTCTCACCTCCGGCAGCGCGGGCTGCATCGCGGCCTTCGCCAACGTCTTCCCCCGCGTCACGGTGCAGATTTACAAGCTGCACAACGAGGGCAAGATCAAGGAGGCCGTCGAGCTGCACCAAAAGGCCGCGCTTGCGGAGCAGGCGACCAAGGCTGGCATCGCGACCATCAAGTACGCCGCCTCCGTGTACACGGCGCCGCGGGCCGGGTTGAAGGGCCAGGAGAAGCTGTTTGCGCCGCGGAGCCCGTATGTTGAGGCCAGCGAGGACCAGAAGAAGACTGTGCACGGTTTGATGGATGAGTTGAACAAGCTTGAGGAGGAGCTTGCTGGTTCCAGCTGAGTGCAGTTGGTTCGGTCAGGTTAGGTAGATGTTAGTTGTTGGTGAAACGGTCAAAATGTGTGCGTCTTGTCTTGAAGACAACGTGTGCACCACACGCTTGCAGAGAATGCCAGTCTTTCTTGCTAGGATGGGCGTGGTCCCTGGGTGCGTCAGAGGCTGCAAGTCATTTTTAGCTTACGTTCCAGGCCCAGGGCAAAGAAGTTCGGCAATCGGATCTGGCGTGACAGGGATGGCATGAAGGGACCGTGTATTATGAGCATATGATAGAAACATAAAATGAAGAAACTAAATGATAAACAAGAGAACAGTCTCCCGTGATCACCAGCTGTTTCTGATCGTCGCATTGGGTTATGGATTGCTCGATCAAGTCCCCTTTCGATGAATCTATGTGTTCTTTAGACGAAGATCCCAAGAGAAAGGCAAGGTGAGCAGAATGCTAATTATCCCACCCATCCCACCGGGATACACGGACCTGCTTCCGCGAGCTCTAGTCTACAGCATCCCTGATGGAAATAAGGTGGCGTGAAAGGAATTAAGTCTAGATGACGCTCTATTGATCCGTGCCCTTTACGTTTATCGTAAAACAGGTGGGAAAATTTGCATAGCATGCAAACTAAAGCAGCCAGTTTGATGCTTGGCCTTCTACGCGAGCTCACTTGCGAAACCCCTAGGGACGACCCAGGCACACGGTAAGAATAAGGAACGACTCTGCTGTCGATCCTACACGCAATAGCGGGGCGCTCGGACTGCTTTCTTGAAGAACTATACGCCACATTTCTCGACGGCAGTCGAGCTCAAAGGATTTCTTGGTGTGCCTGGGTACCACGGCAAGTGAGGTAGGGGGGATGTGAAAGGGGGAAGAGTGGGCAAGCCACACGAGCGAGGGGGGAAGTTGTTATTGACTACGGTGAACAATAAGGAAAACGGTTCATGGAGAAACTTGGGGGGATAAAAGAAAGTCAGCGTAAGAGAGCTCTTGCCCAGAAACGATGGGTAGTAGCGATGTTAGACAGGTAATCAGGGCGCGAAGGATGGTTTATCAGGCCATTTGCTTGCGTTCCGTCATCCAGGCCTTTCCTCATTCCAGCCACAATCGGCAAATTGGCTTGAGGAAAAGGATCCAAGGCTGACTGAAAACGGTTACGAGATCGGCGGTTCCAGCAAGAAAAAGGTCCTCCTGTTTCTCAAAGCCCTTCCAGAATAACTCTCAACGTCTTTTTTTCTGCTCAGGAAAAAGAATGAAAGAAGAAGAAACAAAAGAATTCTTGCTAAATGTTGGGCCTCGCATCCAAACCTTCGATAGGGGTTCTGTCTTGCTAAACCAAGACATAATGGTTTCCCAATCGGGCACGACATGCAACCGCGGCGTTCTTCACATAGACTTATCCCAACGCGGCTGGGTCGGTTAATCCATGCCGCCACTCAAATCCCCGCATGCGTCGAACCTCCCAGTCTCTTCACTCATTGCCGCTCCAGCTACGCGCAACGGACTCAAGCCTCGCGGCAAGCCACCTTTGCAAGAGGGCAGGCAGACTGGTGGGCAGGAGGCGCTAGAGACATAAGAGGCGGACGCTAACACGAACCGGAGCTTTGGGACCATGGCGAGCACGGTGGTTTCCCCATTTCTTTCCCGCGTGAATGCGCCCGTCAGAAGGCATTAGGGCTGTCAATCATTCGTGAGGTGGGGGAGTGGAGCCGGAAAGACCAAGTTCGAGAGCGTCCTGGTTCGTTTAGGTTAAGGAACTGGAAGGAAGGCCTTCCCGGACGGGTGTCGTGCTAAGAATTCGTAGGAGAGCATTTGCCGGCCGCGAGATTCGAAGTTGCCGTGTGACGAGCCACACGTCCCACGGGTCCAGCAAAGAGGCGGCGGCGCGCCATGTGCTTGATTTGCTCTACTGGTTGACTGTTCTTCGAAAGCCACACCGGATCCTTACAGTGCTTTTGTTCCCATAAGGTCTCAGCAGTGCCCCCTTTGGAGGGTTGTTCCACATGGGTTTCTCTTGTTCCTGGTCGATTCTTCTGTCTGCAAGCAACCCCAGTCGCCCCCACAGACTCATCCCTCCGACAAACGACGACGGCGACGACGACGACGACCTCGTGGCTATCTCGAGCCGGGGACCTCATGCACAGGTGGTTTTAGCCAATCGGTTGTTACGAATATCCCTTGATTGGGATTCGTATACCCTCCATCATGACGTCTTTTATGGAATTGGTTGGCAAGGTGAATAACCTGAACGACCCGAGACCTGCGTTGAATCAAAAGCCGGTTATGCTTGGCATCGTGATATCATTCCTGGTAGGTTCCTCTCCTTGGCACAGAGACACGTACACTGTGCTGTCCCAGAACATCATCCTAATATGTGTTATGCAGATTCTAGCACTGCTATGCGCTGGCATGCGATTATGGACCCGCATTTTTATTGTTCGAGCCGTAGGATGGGATGACTTCTTTCTGGTCCTCGTTATGATCTCAATCTCAGTTGGAAGTATTGGTACTTGTATTTGTATGTCACAATATCCTGCATCTAACCGTGCTTACTTAGTCCGCAGCACGTGCTAACAAGTGAATTAAGGCATGGACTATGGGCTCGGAGATCATATATTATACATCCAGTATGATAGGTTCATCAAGTTCATGAAGGTAAATAGCACTCCCCTTCGTAACGAACATTATAGTCTAACCGCCTAGTACCAGATCTTCTACGTCTGCAACGGCACATTACCGATATCAACGTCCTTAATCAAGGTTGCCATCCTGCTCCAGTACCTAAGAATATTTGAGCGCGGTTCAAAATCACGACTCCTCACCTACATCATGATCTGCCTCGTCGCAATGTGGGGAGCCGCCTTCATGTTTCTCGCCTGGGTACCATGCATTCCTGTCGCAGCTTACTGGGACTGGTCAATACCCACCACCAGACGCTGGGGGTTCGGAACGCAGGTTGCGGAGGAATTGATACGGACATATGAGGCACACGCCACGAGCAACATGATTCTTGACTTTATCATCTTTGCTATCCCTTTACCGCTATACTTCAACACAGAGGCCAACAAGAGGTCCCGTAAGACCGTTCTCGGTCTGTTTTTGCTGGGCAGTCTGTAAGTTCTCACTCAGAACAGCTTCCGAACACAATGATATCATCTCTTCCTCATTTACTGACTAACGGCATGATAGGGTCCTGATGCTCTCTGCCTGGCGTCTCGTATCCCTAGTCCGCTCCCGCGCCGGAACCTACCCAACCTTCGACCCAACCTGGGCCGCCCCAGGTCCCATGGCCCTCTCCATTCTCGAGATCGACATGGCCGCCATCTGCGCCTCCCTCCCCGTCTTCTGGCCCGTCCTGCAAAACAGCATGGGCATGATCTTTGTAACGCATGAGGTCAAAGTCACCACGGAAACAGTCGAGACGACACGCAGCCGCGACGACGACGAGTGCCTCGAGCTATCCAACGGCGGCGCGGGAAGCAACGGTTCCTTCTCATTCTCGCAGCAAAGCCCCGCCCTGGATACGGAGGGACTGATTGAGCAGTACAAGCAGCAGACGGACATTTTCGGGAGCTATCTCAAGGGCAAGACGACGACGGACGTGGAGACTGTGCCGACGCCGCTCCGTGATATGCCGCCGGCCAAGGAGCCTGAGCTTTTTGGGAGTTATTTGAAGGGAAAGACTACGACGGATGTGAATGCGGATCCGACGACGAAAATGGTGTGATGCACAGAGGTTGGGTTGCCGCTGACGGCCTGGTCGGTTTAGGTGCTTGTTTTAACGACGTGACGACGATATCCGGGAGTGTTGATGCAGGAAATGAGGGTGTTCGGGTTTCATCTTTTCTCCATTTTTGTGTATTACTATAGATACCTCTACCTACATGTCCTTGCTGAGAACACCAGGATAGGAAGTAAATTCTGATCAATTTCTAGTGTCTTACCATCAAATCGTATCATCCATCTGAGATATCTCACAAAAAGATGGTTTGGCTATGGAGGATGAACAGCCTATCATGTTCGATGTATTAGTAACTTGATAGATCCCGTCAGTTCGTCCAGGATCTGGCATGTGAAATGTTCCGAATTTGTGTTCCAGTCTAGTAGGTTAGGGAACTGGTTGCCGCCTCCATCTTACGTGGAAGTGAGCCTCTCATCGCCGGATGTAGTAAGTCCTAATGATCTTCGCGGAACTGATCGACTCCGTGACAATGAATCTCAGGGCAGGTGAAAACATATATAGCCGGGATCTGTCCAGTTTTGTTTTATTCCCGGGACACAGGCACGTAATAGGATAAAGCTTCGAACTTCGTCATTCAGGAGATACCGGCACAAAGTATCCATATCAAACAAAGGCCCTCATCTGCCCCGGCTGAGTGAATGCTCAGTCCGACGTTGCCAGAGTAAAGATCTCTAATTTGGGCTTGCTTGCATCGAAAAAATCTCCAACGCGTCCAGACCGTCGAGAATTGTTTACTTCCAAAGTCTCTATGATCCATTATGCCAGAGTCTACCTTGCGAGTCTCTCGGGTAAGAAACGTGCAGGTAATTTGCTTGGATGTGCGCGTTGATCTGCTCGTTCCCACGCTTGCACGTTGAGCTTTGGCAAAGTTTTCGGCTCCAATAAAAAAAAATCTTCGATGGTCGGAATGTGATCAACAAGATTTGCAATTATTGCCATTCTTGTCACTCTGCACCCGTACTAAGTATTATGATGCCGCAGCATGAACTTCCCTAATCTATCTAGAACCCTCTGCTCTCGATGTTCAGCTACAATGGGGGTTCATCGAGAACAAGTGCAGTCAACTACTTCTCAGAAGAAGGTTTCTTAGACGACAAATCCACACCAAACATCCCCCCACCAAGCCGGACCCCATACTTCGTGGGACCAAAGCTGAACCGCGAGCCGTCAGTAGAAGAGGCAGCGGCAGTGGCGGCAGCATCATCCTGCCCATTGAGCACAACCTTGAGGCCGCGCTTCTCAAAAAAGCCGCTGTTCCACCCCTCGACGATTTCCATAAGGCGCTTCTTCTCGTGCTCGCCTGCGTTTGACAACTGCCCCTTGTCGTTAACGTCAACGGTTCTGTCGAGCGCCGCGGTGATAATGGAGGCAAAGGCGGCCCAATCCTGGACGGATATGTCGCGGGTCTTCCATACGTCCGCTGGGTCCGGGAAGGGGAGAGAGAGGGAGGTGGCGCCGGGCCCGACGATTATGTGGTGGATTTGGATGGAGTCTGGGCGTGGAAAGGGCGGTTGGCGATCGATGGACGAGACGACGTCGTTGTAGGACGGGGGAGGAAGATCAGAGCTCATTGTTCTCACGAGATTTGTGCAATGACTTTTATGATCGATTTGAAATGGAGAAGTTCTTCATACGAAGTGTTCATGAGTGGTGTTTCAACGTCTCGAGGATGTTTCCAAAGTTGACGAGGTTCCTGGAATCTTAAACCGAAAGGTCGAAAGTACCTTCACTAAGGTAGACAATGCGACACATCCGATGCCGAGGTGGAATAGCCGGTTTGAAAACGCATCAAACCAACCGGGCGAACACAATGCAGAATTCATCTCTACAAAAGAGACCCTGCTGCGGCACAGCCCTGCCCCTCCTATGGTGGGTTGATTCGGTTAAGGACACCATATATCAGGATACCCATACATGTACGGATAGACATCGTCCCAACGTAGGATTGCTTGATCGAGGCTGCATATTCATGCATGGTTCAACAACAATACAAGTCTTCACAATACGAACCAGACCTTGCGCTAAAACGGCAGGACGGAAGTGAGATTCTTACTCTTGAGGGCTGGACTCATCCATTTGAACCGACGAGACGCCCGCATCTTCTCCGGCCAGCCAGACGAACTGCGCGACTTGGGTTGTCAATGGCCGTATGCACCACCAATCAGCTCGTTTCTTTTGTTCGCAATACAGCGGCGCAGACGGAAAGATAAGCAGGGGTTCGCTCTTCTGCCAGCAACATAAGTTCCTCACTTTGCTGTAGTTATTGCAGAACCAACACGCGTTTTTCAGAACCAACACGGCCAAATCTAGACGCCCTCTCCCGCGAAGCAACCTTTTGTGCCTCTCTCGAATAGGAAGCTGGGGAATTCAGGGTCCTTGGACTAGCACGTTGGTTAAGGGGGAACGATGCAAGCAAGGCCTTTTGATTTGTTTTCTTCTTACCAACAAATAGAACAGAATGTGGAGTTTCCATAACACTGGCCAAGCCTAGTTCGTACGCATGCATCTCAAGTCAGATCAAGCCTTTTGCTTCCCGCCAGTCCGACTTTGGTAGCTGGCTGTCCTGCACCATGCGACCAGACCCTGGCGAGAAATCTCGTGGTCTAACCTCGTTTGATCTTTCAACCACGCCATTCCATGCAGGGGACTAGGATATTGTAGCCGAAACCACCCCTATCCTCTACAGCTGGACGTTCCAACGGTTCCGTCGCCCTATCACCAGGAAGTGAGGCCTGTCGGTGCCGTTGGATACCAGCAGTGCGATGTCTTCCGATTAATGGTCATCATTCATAACAAGGGCACCTTCTCGTCGTCCTTCCATGAGCGCAAGAACGAAGCCAAGAAGTCTGCTGATCTTGCAGATATTTAAGTCAGACAAGGCTAATCGGCATCCTTGTACTCCATTTGCGTCTCGACCTTTTCGGGGTGAAATCATCGTAACGAGTGTGCTGTGATTTCATCGTCTCGTTCCATTCACTACATTGTTTGCCTACAATGGACACCAATGTTTCTTGCGCATCTCTGGGCGACCCAGGCGACTTCGGCTTCGGCCCAGTGATGGATCCTTGCGTCCGCAAGTTCGACTTCACGCTCTTATTTGAGGATACGATCTTGTCGATTCTCCCGTCTTCGATTTTCATCATCCTGGCAGCTTTGAGAATATTTTCCCGCCGCTCGGCACAGCATCAAGTCAAAAGCAATACCTTTCGCCTCGTCAAACTAGTTAGTCCACCCCTGCCACCAAGACATGTGCAAGTCTGCAACACAAGACAACATTGAGTTTAATCTAGTCTACTGACACGTATGACTCCAGGCCTCGATTCTGGTCTTCACTGCCATCTCCGTCGCCCTCACCGCACTATGGGCTCGTGACGCAGATCTGACCCTCAATAACAAAACCGCAATCGCCGCCGCCGCTCTGACCATTCTAGACAGTCTCTTCGTGGCCGGCCTCTCCTTCACGGAACACTCGAGATCGCTCAGTCCGTCCCTACTTCTGAGCGCATTCCTAGTCCTGTCCACCATCTTTGATGCCGTCCGCCTCCGAACTCTGTGGGTGAAATCCGTCGAAACTCCCATCATCGCGCTCTCGACCGCGGCCTTCGGCCTGAAGATTGCGCTTCTCGCGCAGGAGGAGGCTAGCAAGAGACGATGGATCATCGATAACTCGAGCGAGTGCAGCTCGGAGGAGACCGCTGGACTCTTTAACCGCGTCGGGTTTCACTGGCTCAATGGTCTGCTTCTCCATGGCTACTCTTCCCCCTTGACGATCGCCAAGCTTCCTGTCATTGACAGGCATCTTCTGTCCGATTCTCTCTGGGACCGCGTCGGACAAAAGTGGAGGAACTGTGAGTAGCACTCCAAGTTTGCGCCACCTTTTGTATTGACTGACGGGTATGATCCGGCGTGACAGCGCCCAAGCAGGGAAACAACGCCTTGCTGGGGACCATTTTCTCGGCTCTCAAGTGGCCCATCCTGGCGCCTGTCCCTGCCTACATGATCCTCGTCGGGCTTCAGCTCGCACAACCGTTTATGATCAGCACCATCATGGCCTACCTCGCGAGTCCTGTCGACCACACTGAGGACCAGAGAAACATTGGATACGGGTTGATCGGAGCTTATGGCCTGGTGTACATCAGTATTGCGGTGAGTGGAGAACGCCTTAACGCTTGATGTACCTTCGCAAGATATGAGTCTGACGCCTTACGGATTCTAGGTTGTGACTGCTGGGTGCCAACATCTCGTCTTCCGCTACGCCACCATGATGCGTGGCTGCCTCGTACTCCTGATCTATGAGAAGACTACTTCTATGAGCATCACTGGCGCTGAGGAGGCCGCTGCTGTCACCCTGATGAGCACCGACATTGAGAGAATCGTCAACGGCATGTCCAAGATCCACGAGAGCTGGTCGACTCTTCTCCAGATGGCCGTGGCCCTTGCCTTGTTGTATAGACAACTCGGGGTGGTGTTCATCGTCCCTCTCGTCCTTTTCTTGAGTGAGTAACAGCCCGAACCTTTTCATGTTTGTTACAAGTACTGATTTGATGTTCAGTTTGCGCTGTTGGCGCGGGAGCTCTGTCGGGTTCCGCTGGGGGTTTTCAGGCATCCTGGATGGCGGCTATCCAAAAGAGAGTTGGTAAGTTCGTCACCTCATGTTGGTTGTTCCGGCCACATATGAGCCTTTAGAGTCAACTGACCTTTAAAACGTGTCGCAGCGGTCACTTCTTCTGTTTTGGGATCTCCCAAAGGTGTCAAGCTATCCGGATTCACCGACAAGATGTTTCAAATCATTCAAGACTTGCGCTTGAAGGAAATCGCGTCCGCGGCAAAGTTCAGAACCATGCTGCTCGTCATTGTCACTCTGTGTATGTTACCTAACGATGAACACAAGCATTTGAACTCAATGGAGTTAACCGAGCACAGCCTACGCACCTGGTTCCATCTCCCCCGTGGTGACCTTTGGCGTATACACCGCTATAGCGCAGAAGGACCACACGCTAGATTCGAACCGCATCTTCACGTCCCTCGCCCTGCTCAGCCTCGTCACGCAGCCCCTGAACGAGCTGTTTGCTCATCTGCCCAACATCGTCGCCTCCGTTGCTTGCTTCGGGCGTGTGCAAGCTTTCCTTTTGTCCCCAGAGACGTCCGCTGCGTCGGATATTCGCAGCCCCTCACCCACCAGCGAATCGCATGGCTACACTTCTGGTCGCCAGGAGTGTGAGAAGCAGCCCACGGCCACAATCACTTCCAGCCTGGATCCCAAGACCAGCGGGAACGCCATTGAGATTCGCAACGCCAAGTTCGGGTGGAAGGCAGATGTGGACCCAGCCTTGACTAACCTCACATTGGACATCCCCCACGGAAAGCTCACAGCCATTGTCGGTCCTGTCGCCTCCGGAAAGTCAACACTCCTCAAAGCTATCTTGGGCGAGACTCCGGTTGCAGAGGGGACTATCAGTCGGGCATCTGACAACATCGCTTTCTGCGACCAGGTTCCCTGGCTGACAAACGAAACTCTGCGTCGGAACGTCACAGGGTTCTCTCACTTTGAGGCTTCTTGGTATAGTACCGTCATCCGAGCTTGTGCTTTGGAAGATGACATTGCGACCTTCCCGGATGGAGACCAAGTCATGGTCGGCAGCAAGGGCGTTACCCTCAGTGGTGGTCAGAAGCAGCGAGTGGTACGCATGTCTTCACTCTCTCCTAGTCTTTCCAACAAGTGATGTGCTAATCAAAGTCCTTTTCAGGCTATTGCCCGCGCCGTTTACTCACGACGTGACATTATCCTGTTCGACGATGTCTTCAGCGGCCTCGACTTCGAGACGCAGACTCGTGTCTTTGATAACCTTTTTGGAGTATCTGGCCTCTTGAGACAACGCAAGGTCACTTCGCTCTTCGTCACTCATGCAGGTGTGTCACCCTAGTCCTCAAATATCTGGTTTCCCTGCCATCTCTGACAGTCATGCAGTACACATCCTCCCTCAAGCAGACTACATAATCACCTTGGACGAGAAAGGCACAATTGCTTCTCGTGGAACATTTGAGGAGCTCAACAAGCAGCCCGGCTACATCAGCAGGTTCGGCCTGATCACCAAAGAAGACGCGATCCAGGGCGACTCCGTGAAGGATGACGACAAATCCGCTTTCAAGCCTGAGCATCAACAGAAGACTGCAGACAACAGCGTTGATGAGGAGACACAGCGCATGGGTGATCGTTCGGTCTACAAGTACTACTTCCAGGCAACCGGCCCCCGCAGCGTTCTCATCTTCATCACCCTGCAGGTCATCTGGGTGTTTCTAACAAAGTTCCCCGGTACGATCCTATATGTCCTGAGTCGGAACCTGAGCGAAAACCTGCCTAACATCTGAGCAGAAATCTGGCTCTCCTGGTGGGGTGAGGCGAATGACCGTCACCCTAATCAGGAGATCGGAAAGTACATGGGAGTCTATGCCGCTCTTCAAGTTCTCTCGCTTGTTGCGTTGGCCGCAGTCTGCTGGTAGGTTTAACCGACGACTGCCATCCTGAGATGTGTTACTGAAATAGTTGGTATAGGCACGTCGTACTTCGAATGGCCGTGGCTTCTGGCATTAGACTACATTGGATCCTCCTCGAAAAGGCTCTCCGGCACGTCATGACCATCTCTGCTGGACCAGCCTCTTTTGCTGACAACTTGAAGGGCACCTCTGTCATTTTTCGCTACAACCAATACCGGCTCCATCGTCAACAGGTAGAGAAACACATTTCCTTTGAAAGATTCCAGGACTAACCTATCGCCCAGATTCAGCCAGGACATTCAATTGATTGATGCCGAGTTGCCAATCTCTCTTCTCAACGTTGCCGCCAGTAAGTGCTTTGACTTCGACACCGTAGGGGGCTGGCACTGACCTGCATTTAGATGGACTCATCTGCATTGCCCAAGCTTTGATGATCATCCCTGCCTCCTACCAGCTCATTGCAGTCTTCCCGTTCCTTGGCGGTATTCTCTGGGTCATCCAAAGATTTTACCTGCGGACGTCACGCCAACTTCGTTTCCTGGAGCTCGACGCCAAGGCTCCCATGTAGTAAGTGTCATGCTGAATCATTCATGTTAAAGATGAGAGAACACCATCTTAACGCATACCAGCTCCCAATTCCTCGAGACCCTCAGTGGACTCTCCACGATCCGCGCCTTTGGCTGGCAAAAGGACCTTACGAACCTCATGCGCGACCGCCTCGACACTTCTCAGAAGCCAATGTACCTCCTCTACAGCATCCAGCGCTGGCTCACTCTCGTCCTCGACCTCACGGTCGCCGCCCTCGCCGTCGTCCTCATCTCCGTTGCCGTCGCCTTGCGCGGCCGCGTCGGCGCGGGGTTCGCTGGTGTGGCTCTATACAATATCATGGGTCTCAGCAGCGCCATGAAGGCGGCCATCACCGTCTGGACCGTCTTTGAGACCTCCATTGGCGCTGTTGCGCGAGTAAAAACGTTTGCTGAGCATACGCCTGTCGAAAGTCAGGCTCAGGAGCCGCAGATGCCGCCCGAGTCTTGGCCTGAGAGCGGAGCGATTAGCTTCCAGAATATCACTGCTTCGTATGGTGAAGGAATGGATAATATCATTTCAAAGGTTTCCTTCACCGTTTTACCTGGTCAGAAAGTCGGTATTTGCGGTCGAAGCGGGAGGTACGTCCCATTCCCTGTGACTAGAACTGTGATGGCCTTGTGACGCCTTGCTAACAACACTCTCACAGTGGCAAGAGTTCTCTTCTCCTCACCTTGCTCCGCCTAATTGACTGCAATGAGGGTCAGGTCATCATCGATGGCGTCGACGTCGCGACCATGCCGCGCGAGGTGCTACGCCAGCGACTGAACGCGCTTCCTCAAGAGCCTCCCTTCTTCAGCGGCAGTGTGCGCCTCAACTGCGATCCCGAAGGCAGGATTTCGGACGAGATTATCACCGAAGCCCTCCAAACCGTTGGCCTCTGGGAAATGATTGAAGAGAAGGGCGGGCTCGATGCGGAATTCTCGGATGACTTCTTCTCTCACGGCCAGAAGCAGGTGTTTTGCCTGGCGAGAGGTATTTTGCACCCGTCCAAAATTGTGGTCATGGATGAGGTCACCAGCAGGTATGTTACTGTCCTTTTTCAACATGGCGACGTCTCGATTCACGTAGTCTACGCTCTCGCTCGGGGAGGATTCGGCAGCTGACTTTATGTGTTAGCGTTGATGTCGACACCGAGAAGAAGATGATGCGCGTCATCCGGGAGCGGTTCGCCGGCGGAACTATCATCTCGGTGGCTCACCGTCTTGACACAGTTCTTGACTTTGATAGGATTATCATCTTGGACAAGGGTGTCATTGTTGAGGAGGGCTGCCCCGCTGAGCTTCTCGGTCGGGCGTCTGCGTTCCGAACTCTCTACGAGACATTCCACACTGGAAATTTGTCAAGTCTGAGGTAGGTAGGAGAGGGCTTTCGAATGAGCCAAGTGATATGGCACGCACTCTGGGAGAATTAAAGGAAGATCATAGTTGGCTTTGAATCTGGTTTACGCCCTAGTATGTTACTGGAGGGTCAGAAAGTATATAGGCAGTGCGGATTATAAACATAAAGTCGATCTCCAGCTATCAGAAACAGATTGACCATCATCATCTAAACCGGACTGTCAAAAATGAGTTTGCAATCGTAGTTTGATTGCGTTGTGCTCCAACCTCCCAATAGACGACACAACTCCCAAAAAAACAGAAAAACAAAAGAGTTCACCCCCCCCGGTGGCGAGCTGGAGGCTACATCTCTGGTGCACATGTTGGGACTCGAACACGGGGCCTCTGAGCCTTCACCGATTAGGCTGTTCGGTGGACTTCAACCACTCCACCACCCAGCCAGTTTTGACCTGACCCCCAAGGGGGCGCCTGCTGGCTGATGACGGAATTGGACTTGAGGGGGGTATATACCATTCTCGTGTGTTCAGATAGAAGTTAGGATGGGCGAATATGCGGGAGGGAATCTGGAAGGTGCGGTCGCCATTATCAAGGTCAGGTCGTAACTTCCACATGATGAAGTGGAAGGAGGGTTAGTCATCTGGCAGACTTCATGTCGTGAAGATGGCTGGGTAATCGCATATAATGGGACATGAAAGCATAGGTAGGCAGGTAAGGTAGACGGCAGCGTAGGAGGCAGATCATGACATTGACCCTCTGAGGTAGCCATCCCAATCGGATTGCCTTTTAATTTAGTGAACTCGAGGCTGAGTAAGATAGCAGTTCAACATGACAAAACATTACTACCACCATCGGCAGAAGAAAGCAAGACATTGGGAGTAATGTGTCTTTCATGGAAGCCGTTCGGGAAGAAAAAAAGAACCCGTCATCACCATCTGCAGGGAGAGAAACATCGCGCCTCGTAAATCCCAATCGGGGCTGAACCCCGCGTCGACCATAAGCTGCATCGACACCTTGTCGTTGCAACGGTTACACCCGCCAAGGCACCGGTAAGCTTATCGGGATGTAGATCGGGCCTTGGGAGTTTTTTTGCCATGCGGGGGGAAACGTCTAAGCGAGACAGGGGAGTCATGAATCTGCAAAGGCAATTATTGACATTTCCGATGGTTTAGGGCCTGAGGAGGAGGAGGGAGTGATAGCGGTCAAGACAAGCTGCGAGCATGAACAGAAACGGCTATTAAAGGCCATCTCGCCAGTCCTTGACCCAAAGACTGTCGAAGCAAGAGACTCGTGCGCTCAATTGACCGCAGCGTCATCCCAAGTATTGCATACTTCCCACCGCAAACATGATGATCCTCCCTACAATCGCAGCGTTCACAACCTTCTTCCTCCTTCTCCTCCACCCCCTCAAAACCACAGCCCAACCCGCCCCAAACGAAACCTCAACCTACACCTACATCGTAATCGGCTCCGGACCCGGCGGCGGCCCTCTAGCCTGCAACCTCGCCCGCGCAGGCCACCCGACCCTCCTCCTGGAAGCAGGCGACGACGAGCGCGACGACATCCGCACCGTCATCGCCAACGGCGGGTACTTCATCACCCCGAGCAACAGCTGGTCCTTTTTCGTGCGGCATCACGCGGACGACGAGGTCGAGCTGCGGAATAACCACCTCACGTGGCGGCTGCCCTCGCAGAACGGAACTGGTATCGGGCCGTACTGGGTCGGGAACGCGGCGAGGGCGCCAGAGGGGGCAGAGTTGTTGGGGGTGTGGTACCCGCGCGGCGCGACGGTCGGGGGATCGAGCGTGACGAATGCGATGGCGACGTGGTTGCCTAATGATTCGGATTGGGATTTTGTGCAGAATGTCACGGGGGATGCTTCGTGGAAGTGAGTTTTGTTTCCGGAATTGTTGAAGACACATCGAACTTATTTGGACTGGAAAAGCTGACTTGAGTTTGGGAAAGCCACAAGAACATTCGGCAAATCTTTGAGAGGATCGAGAAGAACAACTATCTCCCTGAGGGCACGCCGGGTCACGGGTTCGACGGCTACTTTAACACGAATCTAGGCAACGGGTCGCAGTATCTCAATAACCCTGGTCTCATGGACATTCTCAAGTCGCACTTGCGGTCTATTGGGAAAGACCCGGAGAAGCTCATCGAAATGGTGGGCAGCGACGGGAACTTCCTCAACGAAGATAGAGACACGATGGAGGGCATGTGGGGGCTGTCGTTCCATGCCACGGACAAGTGGGAGCGGTACAGCTCTCGCACGTACATCTATGAGACCCTGGCAGCCAAGAACGCAGATGGCTCTCCGAAGTGGCCGCTGACCTTATCGACGAATTCTCTGGCCACGAAAGTCCTGTTTGAAGAGACAGAGGGTGGAAAGCCCAGGGCCGTGGGCGTCGAGTATTTGGCAGGCAATTCCACGTACGGCGCTGACGTGCGACGAAATGCGTCAACGACAGGCGAAACAAGACGAGTAATGGCATCTCGGGAGGTCATCGTTGCAGGCGGTGCTTTCAGCTCGCCTCAGCTACTTCAGCTCAGCGGCATCGGGAACAAAACGGACCTTGAAGCACTCGACATCAAGGTCGTGGCAGACTTGCCCGGCGTTGGGCGAAACCTCCAAGACAACCAAGAATTCCCGGTCGTGGGTCACGCTCAACTTAATCTCACGGCTACTCCAAATCCTAACGAGCCAATCTGCGCGAAAGGAAGCCCCGGAGACCCATGTGAAGAGCTGTGGCGACAGGGAAAGGGCCCGTACATGCGGCCTGGATACAACTCGAACGCGTTGCTTCTCAAGTCCAACTTTTCGCTGACCGGAGAGCGAGATGTCTTCGTCTTCAGCTGGCCAAGGGCGTTCCGCGGGTTCTGGCCCGAGGTGCAGCAGCCGGAGCTCCTCGATCCGCCGAATACCGTCGGCTTCTCAACAGTCAAGATGCATCCGCAGAACACAGCCGGATACATCAAGATTCGGTCCGCAGACCCGACGGAACCGCCGCAGATCAACTTTGAGCTGTACAAGGAAGGCGCCGAGACGGACCTTGAAGCGTTAGCGGAGGTAGTGGCGTGGGGCCGACGGAGCATGCGAGACGTCCAAGGTCCGTGGGGTCCAGTGGATCCGGCCGAGCCTCCGTGTTCGCAAGTCGAGAGTGATGGCCGCTGCGGCGATGCGGACCCGGAGTCGGATAAGGATTGGATCCGAGAGCAGACTTTTGGACATCATCCTACAGGGACGTGCAAGATGGGCGCGGCTGATGATGGCATGGCGGTAGTGGATTCCGAGTTTCGGGTGTTTGGCGTGGACGGGCTCAGGGTTGTCGACGCGAGCGTGTTCCCGCGGGCTCCCGGAGCATTTCCTGCCGTGGCGACCTTTATCATTAGCCAGAAGGCGTCAGATGTGATGCTGGGAGGTCTAGGGACGTCGGAGCCATAAGGGATGATGGTGGTAGGCCACAGTAGTTAGATGAGACGACGTTACGCGGAGTATCGAGTATGAGAAAGTTCTGAGTTCTTCCATGCATGTTGAGATGCGAAGATGTGAGGTGTCAGCCACAAACCACGTCGCCCTGTAGTCGCGTCGCAACACAACTGTACCGAAGAGCGTCATCTGGTCCCTTGAATTTTCGTTGGGGAATCTGTGTCGCTCCGAATGGGATGAAGGGAGGATTTCAGGGTCGTCTGATGTTCTGGAGCCTTCCAGTAGGTGAGATAATTAGAGAAGAAGCATGTGAAGGTATCTCAGCTGCAAGATTGGGTGGGAGAGATACGTGGCTGGAGCGTGGCTCTGTTCGTGGGGCTACCTTCCATGCTGCTGGTTCGAGCACAGCCACAGTTCTCCCCCACTCCTGGCACGAGCTCCTCAAATCCGCAGGCGATGACGTTTGGACCTCGCCCCCCTCGCGGCCCACTTTCCCCCTCTGATGGAAGCTGGCACTGGGCCCAGACTGGCCCCTGCTCCTTGCTTACCGCTCTCGCTCTTGCCTTTCCCTGATGCCCAGCCAGACAGGGCAGCTACCACCGGGTGGCCCCTCTTTCTCTCTCTCAACAGGGTCCCTGCTCTTTGTAGTGCCCAGCATCGTCACCAGCTGGAGGCCGCCCCTTCTGTCCCTGAGCTTGGGCTGGCATGCTGGTACACGGAGTATGTGGATGGATGCTCTTTCGTCGCCTGCCTTGGCTAAAAGGTAAAGCGTGTTCTCATGACCCTTCGTCTGATCATCATAGGTACTCGCCTCCAACATTCCCATCCAGACACGTCCAGCTTTTACATAAAACCCATCATCCACACGATTTCGAGCAACGTACTTCCTGCTCGACTCATTCTCTGCTTTTTCCCAGATACCCCTCTAACTTGAGAGACAACGTACATAACCGCCCTTGATACCTCATCCAGTCTCCAGTTACCCCTCACAAAACTCCCTCCTACATCACTTCACAACACTCTTCAACAACTTCAAACGCCATCATGTCAAACACCACCGTTCACGTCAAGAACATCGCTTCGGCGACCGAGGACAAGGAGATTAAGGACTTCTTCAGCTTCTGGTAAGTTCAATCCCGTCGGCTTTTCCATGGCCTGATATCCACCCTTGTTTTCACCGCAGCTCCCACTGAATAAATGCTGACATTTTGCAGCGGCAAGATCACCAACATTGAGGTTACTCCCGCCGGCGAGACCAAGGATGCTGCCGTTACTTTCGAGAAGGAGACTGCTGCGAAGACGGCTCTCCTCCTGAACAACACCCAGCTCGGCACCTCTCACATCACCGTCACCAGCGCCGGTGGCGACCCTACCGATGACGCTCCCCACCACAAGGAGAACGCCGACCGCGACTCGGACGACATTACACAAGAAGAGAAGCCTCGCTCTCGCATCTTTGCCGAGTACCTTGCTCAAGGATACGTCGTCGGTGACGCCGCCCTGCAGCGCGCCATCGAGCTCGACAGCCAGCACGGTGTCTCTAACCGCTTCTTGACCACCCTCCAGGGCCTCGACTCCAAGTACCACGCAACCGACCGTGCCAAGGCTACGGACCAGTCCTACGGCATCACTGCCAAGGCCCAGGGCATCTTCGGTGGTCTCAGCTCGTACTTTGAGAAGGCCACCAGCACGCCCACTGGCAAGAAGATTGTTGGTTTCTACGAGACCGGCTCCAGACAGGTGCAGGACATTCACACCGAGGCCCGTCGCCTTGCCGACCTCAAGAAGGAGGAGCATGGCGGCAGCGCCTACAAGGCCTCCGGTCTCGAGAGATTCCTCGGCAAGGAGAAGGCTGCCCCCGCTGCAACCGGCGAGACCATTGGCACTCAGTCCCCTATCCAGCCCGACCCCACGACGGCCGTTCCTCTGTCCAAGCCGTCGGCTGCTACCGACGAGAAGACTCCCTTGTAAAAGAGTGATGAGAACTGGTTTGCAAAAGGATTTGACGGCAGGCGTTGGCTGGGTTTATTAGGCACAAACGTTTCATGATTGCGACGCGAGTGGTTTTCCTTGGCACTTAGGTAGTTACGACTTTGAATGCAAATCATAGCATCGAGCATATCACCAGCTCGCTGGACTTTAGAACACCTGATGTGACTGTGTTGGCTGTGTGTGTTGCCCAATTTGAACCATGTGGCCAATTGCATCCTTTGGTCGTGAAAGGTGTGTTTACCGTGTTGGCATTATTATAGATGATGAGAAACCTCACAATCTCGGGAGCCGTCCTACTGCTATCAAATCAGCAAACTTTGCGTTAATTTTGGACTCTTTGGGTCGCGATGGTTGGCGAACAACATAATTATTGAGTGAGGAATAGCGTAGGTAGTCGAGATGATGTAGGATAAGTCAGACTGGCGATGCCTAGTCGATTCGAGCGGTGCCACTACATAGGCGACATTCTGCGTACATCATAACTAGGCATGACATGATGATCTTTCACATTCACTACAAAGGGGACGCTGGTGCTTTCAAATGCTTCTCGAGCAGTTTAGGTATCTATAATACAGCCTCACATACTATCGCATTGTGTGATGTCATTGCCTCGTGTTCCCAACGCCTTTTTTGTACAAATGCCATTAAATGACGCTTATGCCCCTTTCTTTACTGCGTCTTGGAGAACTTCTCCTTGAGGGCGTCGTCGAGGGGTCCCTTGGGGTTGGACTCTAGCTTCTGTGATGAGGGGTGATTCGGTCAGACACCGAGCATGTATCGCGGACTGGCTATGGTTGGTGATGAGGGATGGAAGATGATAACATACATCGAGAGACTCCTTGTTGGTCTGCTCCTTGTTGGAGGCGTCGTCGGTTCCCTTGCCGGAGGCGGGGGGATCTTGTAGCTGGGCGCCGGTTTGGCGTTCAGGCTCGGGGGATTGGCGACCTTCAGGCATTGTGAAATGTATATGGAAGTTTGGTTTGAGGTGATTTAGATGATTCAGTTGTCACGGTGTGGAATGGTCGTGTCGTGAATATGAGGCTGGTGGATGAAGAAGAGAGAGTCACGTACAGGAATGGAGAGACATGGGATTAAATACGAAGGCTAACGCAAGGTAGCTCACGGTCATGCTAGGACGGAGGGAATACTCCTGTGGTACATCATTCTACATCACGTTTACGACAGCTAAGGTATTCATCCAGACGAGGAAAGAGGGGCCAGAGGCCGGTCCAGTCTCAGTACGGAGGGGCTCTTGCGTCAATGGAGGGGCGTTGCGCGGAGGCGTTTCTCTGAGCTCTCTCTACCTGGTGTTTTTTGGTAAGGTAGAAAAAAGGGCGCCCTTTGAGTGGTGGGACATGGTCGAATGAGGGGGGATTAGCAGCTGGTTGCTGATTGCGGCGGTTGACATGTTGATGCCGTCATGCGGCATGCGAGTGGTGGTGCGCTGGTGGTAGGATGAAAGGTGACGGGCAGGTGCTTAGAGCTCGAGGGGCGGCGTCGGGTTTGACGTCACCTTCCGTTTGTTGAGGATGAGGAGCTCGCTCGATTCGATGGCTTACTTTATCGATAAAGCTGTCCAGGCTGAGGTGTCTTATCCGTTATCTTATCTAATCGATAAATCAAGCATTGTCGAAGTCTAGTGGGTCCGGACAGTGAGCGGGAATATCGCTGAGCTCGGCGGGAATTTCAAAGGACGGAGCGCAGGAGCTGCAAGGGGACGACAGCGGAGGGCCCGCTGAAGAATGTCGCTAGGAGAATAGCCGACCGGAGCGGACGCCTTCCGGTACTGGGCTAGGGATCTAGAGGTGCGTCGCGGTAGCTTGCATCGCAGGTGACGCCTGTCATCGCGGTCGGTTGATAATAGGATCATTCTCGTGATTCTCGTCTCTCATCGTCTGTCCCATCGGTGGGGTGGGATTGTCTTCGCTGTGAAATTAGCAGGTATGGAAAAAGCAAAATCGTGGTTCCTCTGCAAATTGTCGGAAAATGGGGTGTCTCATGTTTCCGCCTCGGACACATCGTGAGTCGAATCAAATATCAGTCGGAGGAGTAGCTGCCTGCTGTGAGGTGCCGTGTGTGGTGCCGTGTCTTCATATGGGGATCCAAAGTTCGTGGACCATGGGACTTTGGCATGGCATCCGTTCGTCGATGCCGATCTGTACCGGTCGAGTGTTGACTGTGTTGTCGTTGTTCCAGGGTTGTAACTTGAGCGGCGCAGCCAAAACAATTCGATAATTCCCATGTTGTGATGCAGTGGAGCGCGCCAAGTGATTACCGTCGTCCCATCCTCAACGCTCCCGCATATCCAGATGAACACGGAGAGAAATGCTGGCCTGAATGCTGCGAAGAGCGCGAGGGTGCCATGGTTAATTAATAGAAACTGACCCCTTCCAGGCCCTCCAGGCTTCACCACGCGGCCTGGAGCATCGCAAAAAACAGGCTTCAGCCCTTCGGCACGATATTGAGGGAGCATTGGGGCATTTCGGGGTCCCTGTTTTTGGGCGTTATGGACAAGGGAAGCAATAGTAAGAAAAAGTCTAAATCGCGGGGCACACCACCCGAACGGGCAAAACAGGCACAGCGTTGATGGCAATCATGGCAGAAGGACGGGCTTGCTTGTCTGTTTGGAACTCGGGGATATTGGAAATGCGACTATTGGTGATTTACTCAGGCTTAGGAAGCACAAAAGTGGTGTCATGTCTCACTGCCTCGGCCGAGCGGTTTTGAAGCCCATGAGGTGGCCCGTGGATTGATGGCGGATCGGCTTGCAATGTTTCGATCCACGAACAAACGGGGGCCCGGGTACTAGGTATGTAGTGACAAAAGTGACCACGGCACATGCACGGGATTCAAGGGATGACAGGACGGGAAGCCACATGGACAACACACGGATGGGGCAAGCTGCAATAAAAAGTTGGGCTAAGAACAAGCGGCAGATGCCAAACGGACAATAAGACGAGCGAAGAAGGAAGCGACGAGTTGACGATCATCAACGACGAGTCCGTAAGTGGGAAGGCGGCTCTTGCTTGCCTTGTCGAATTGGGAAAGGAGCGGGTTTGTCTCGCGGCAGGTGCTCCAAACTAAGACCAGAAACAGCCGAAAGAGGGAAGGCAAAGCCCACCTCAGACTCAGAGTAGGTAGCAGAGTGCGTGAGTGCAAAGGGAGGAAAGGACGGGTTGGGGGTGATGGGGTCATTGGGATCAACAACAATGGGTGGTCCCTGCCTCAAGTGTCTTGTGCCTTGTACCTTAAGTTGCGCTTCCACCGGGAAGGTTGCACCTCGCACCTGCCCACCTGCCACACGACCTTTGTTTGTTTGACGAAGGAAGGCACAAGGTGCGACCCCGTCGGAAGGAAAACTCTACCTTTTTTTTGACTTCACTCCCTCACGATTGTTTCTCTCATCCCAACACTTCCCAATACCCGTCTTTCGATTGCACGATCCAGCCCAGCTTGAGCCGTAGCTTGCTTCACGATACCGACATACGTCCACGAAGAAACACTAGGATCGACAAGCATGAACAACAAGTAACTAGAAAGGCCGTGCAAATTGGTCGCTAAGACTACTAAACACCATTGCTATTCTTACAAGACCGAATCCAAACATTTTTGCTAGAAAGCCCCGGAAAACCGTACAAATGACACGCCAAAGAAATTACACGTCCGTAAACCATCGTCAAAACAGTATCCGATAGATCCACCGCGCGAGTACAACAAATCATGCAATCATTAGATCCGCTTATTTCTTCTTGCCACCACCGAGAGCCTTGGTCAAGCTGCCGAGGCCGAGACCATCCAGCAGGCGGTTGAGACCGAGGGTTCCGAGAAGACCATCGACAATCTTGCCGAGGCCAAGACCGTTGAGAAGACGGCCAACCAGGTTGAGGACACCAGTCAGCAAAAGACCGACGGCAGCCAGAATCTGGAACAGAGGCTCGGTGAGAAGTCCCCAGAGAGGGTTGAGCTCAGCCTTTGCCTTGGGAAGATCCTCGAGCTTGCGCTTGGCACCCTCGACGGTTTCCGTGATGGTACCAGTCAACTGTCAACAGAGTTAGCTTATATTCATGATCATGGTAAGATTTGTATCAAAGTCAAACTCACCTCCTTAAGGACCTCAGCGAGGTGATGCTCCTCTGGAGTAGCCTCACGAGTCTGGGCCTTGGCCTTAGCGTTCTGCTGGATGCGTCCATCGGGATCCAAGGCGCGAACGCTGCCGTTCAACTCAGTCAAGAGCTTGCCACCCTCCTCAATGAGAGGCTTGACATCCTTGACCAGCTGCTCCTCGTCGCGCTCCTCCTTAGGCTGGCGCTCAGCGGCCTCGATCTTCTGCGTAATCATCTTGCAGATGGGACGGAGACGATCCAAGCCCTGCTCAATCAAGCCACCGAGATTCTTGGCCAACTTGCGGTCGGCCTCAGCCTCGATGCGAGCCTGCTTCTCCTCCTCGGTCTCCTCGGGAGTCTCCTCCTCCTCGACGATATCCTCGACGAGGGTGACGTGTCCGACGACACGGTCCTTGGAGTCAACAACGTCGTTGTCGCTGTTGACCTCCTTGCCGGAGCAAATGGTGACCTCACCAGTGGTAAGTCTGCCGATGATGTTTCCATCCTCGTCGCAAACCTCACCGTTCTTGTTGACCTTGCGACCCTCCATAGGTCCCTTCTTCTGAGGAAGGTCGGAGATGGCAGTAACATGGCCAACAACGCGGTCCTTGGAGTCAACAACATCGTTGTCCTCGTTGACCTTCTTGCCAGCGCAGATGCTGAGCTCACCGCTGGTAAGCTTACCAAGGGTCTCGCCATTGTCGCTGACGACGAAACCCTCCTTGTTGACAACCTTGCCTTCCATGGGGCCCTTGGGCTCAGGAATGTCCTCGAGAAGCTCGACATGACCGACAACACGTCCCTTGGAGTCAACAACGTCGTTGTCCTCGTTGACAGGCTTGCCGGCGCAGGCCTTGATCTCACCAGAGGTGAGCTTGCCAATCACGTCGCCATCCTCATCGACAACCTCGCCGCTGCGGTTAACCTTGCGGCCTTCCATAGGTCCCTTCTGTCTCTCGGGAGCAGCCTCGGGCTCCCAGCGCTCAGCCTTGCCGAGCAGGTTGCCATTGCGGTCGAGAATGTCACCATCCTCGTCAATGGGACGGCCGAACAGAACCTTGGCGTCACCCTGGACAAGACGACCGACGATGTCTCCAGAGGGAGTGACAATGGTGCCGTCCTTGGCGACAGTGCAGCCAGGGAGCTCAGCAAAGGGGCCCTCCTTAGCTCCCTCACGGTCACCCTCGGCGACAAGCTCAGCTCTTCCGATGATATCACCGGACTCGCTGCGAACGTTTCCGTCCTTGTCACACATGCGACCGATCAGGCGCTTGATGTCGCCCTCGACAATGCGGCCGTAGATGGTGCCGTCCTTGTCGACAACGTTGCCAGCCTTGTTGACGCGCTTGCCAGCGAGGGCAGAGTTGTCAACAGGTGCCTCCGGTTCAGGCTCGGGCTCAGACTCGGGTTCCCAACGCTCGGCCTTGCCAATGGCATTGCCGCTCTTGTCAAGAATGTCACCGTCGTCGTCAACCTTCTTGCCCTTGAGCTTCTTCGGGTCACCCTCAATGACACGACCGACGATTTCGCCCTCAAAGAGAACGTGTCCGTTGGACTCGACGGTTGCGCCAGGGAAGTCCTCGAAGGGAGCAGGCTCACTAAGCTCCTCACGCTCAGTCTCGGGAATGGGCTCGGCCTTGCCAATAACCTTGCCGCTGTCATTCCAGATCTCTCCAAGCTCGTTGGCCTTGCGACCTACCATATGCTTGAGGATACCGGAGACAATGCGACCGACGGCCTCACCCTTGTCGTTGACGAGGTTGCCAGCCTTGTTGACCTTAGCACCCTTCAGGATGGAGAAGTCAATGGTATCCTTGAGAAGCTCTTCAGCAACCTCAGACTTGAGCTCGGCCTTGCCAATGATGCTGCCGCGCTCATTGACAATGTTACCCTCGGCATCGAGGGTCATGCCGACAAGGTCCTCCGGGTTGCCCTCGGCGATGCGGCCGATGGAAACATCGTCGAAGACGACTCTTCCCTCCTCGTCAACCTGGGCGCCAGGGAATTTCTCGAATGGCTGGAGAAGCTTATCGCCGGCAACAGAGACGGTGCGCTGATCTTCGGGAATGGCAGAGCGGATGGTGCTTAGGACGCTCTTGATATCATCCTTGATGGTAGACTTGGGAGCAGACTCGGAAGCGGCGGTGACGTCAATGTCAGGAACATCGCCAGTCTTCGCAGTAGCGTTCTCGGCGACATCTTCGACGCCCTCCACACCGGAGTCAACACCCTCGTCGACGGCCTCAAAGCCCTCGCCCTCGACACCCTCGGTGGGAAACTCGCCTGTCTGGGCATCCTCGGGAACCTCGGATTGCTCTTCGGGGTTCTGCTGGTTCGCCCAGTCCTCAGTGGCGTCAGATTCACGAGCAGTCTCGGCACCGGACTTGGCGTCCTCAACCTGAGAGGCTAGTTCCGAAGGAAGCTTGGAAACGAGGTCGGTGGGAAGCTTGGACTGAGCATCGAATGGGATCTGCGATACGGGGATGTCGGCAGTCTGGACATCTTCCGGAAGCTCACTCTTCAGACCGTCGGGAATCTGCGAGACGGGAATGTCGAGGGTAGCGATGTCATCCGGAATACGGGACTGAGCGTCAGTCTGGGCAGTGCCAGCCTTCTCGGTCGCGTCGTCCTTGACGGTCTCGGCACCCTCTGTCGCCTCCTCGATGGGCTCCGCGTCGACCTCTTGCAAGTCACTCTTGCCGTCGATTGTCGATTGTTCTGTGAGGTCTGTCTTGGCGCCTTGGGAATCTTCAGTCTCTGTTTGGGTGTTCTCTCCGCCGGTTGTGAGCTTACCATCAGCATCAACGTCGGGTTGCGACTTTTCGACATCCTGGAGATCGATTGGGGCAACCTCTGATGTTGTCTCGTTGTTCTCGAAGAGGTTCTGCTTCGCGTTCTCGGTCAAGGAGGCCTTGTCATCTGCCTCTTCCTTCTGCTCAGCAAGAAGCTGGGTGAGCTTCTCATCCTTGTCGGTGACGGACTGGTCGCGGTTCAATGGCTCGGTACCACCGAGGACGCCACCAAGAGGGCCGCCGCTTTGGCTCTGGCCCAAAACACCTCCAAGCAGGCCGCCGAGGGCGTTGTCTGAAGATGTGCCCTTCTCAGACTGACCGCCGAGAGCTCCGGTAACGTTGCCCAGGGTGTTGCCGACAAGGCCGCCTTGGGAACCCTTCTCATCTTGACCACCACCAAGGACGCCGCCGAGCACACCACCTTGGCCTTCGCCCAGACCAATACCCTTGGTCAGGTCGCCGACAAGCGGTAATGTGCGGTTGACAGTCTGAACAGTGCCATCGACAGTGTCGACGATGCCCTTGACGCCCTTGGTGGCGCCCATAATGCTGAAGCCACCGCCCTCCTTGGTCTCGCCGCCTTCCGTAAGCTCGCCGAGGGGAAGAGCCTTGCCGATGACGCCACCGTCCTTGCCGATGATATCGCCTGTCGCGGTGACGACGTTACCGACAAGCTCTCCGGCCTCGCCTTCTGTAACCTTGCCGACAGTCTTGCCGGTCTCGTCTACCACCTCACCGGTCTTGCCAATGACACCGGCAACGAGGTTGTCGCCATGGTCTTGAATATCTTGCTCGACCGAGTATGCTACGAAGGGTTAGTGTTCGACTCATCATGAGACGTGTGTAAGTGATCTCACTTGACTTCTGCTCCTCACCCTTTCCCCAACCACCGGGCATGCTGCTGCCTGACTTGGATGCAGCTCCGACCATATTGTTTGTCTTCTTGTTGTTTCTTTCTTGTTGTTCTTGCTCGTGTCGTGATAAAAATTCGTTGTACTCAGCGCTAACAGGGTATCTTAGAAAATGTAGCTGTTCATGAGATGATTGCATTGAATTGGGAGGTGAAAGTCATAATCCGACACAAAGACCTGCCGGTCAGACGTCTTATACCTCAAATCCTCCAGCGCAAATCAAGTTTCCAGCTGAACGTCGGCTCCCAATCTTACGTCAAGGGGAGCTCAAGCTCGAGGAGCTTCCCTCGTCCATCGAAGCTCTGGCCCTTGCTCGCGCCACAGGGTGACTTCATGGGGGGAGGGATGGCCAGCTTGCCAGTCGCCCATCATGACGCAAAGCCACACCTCGTCCGAGCCCTTGGACGGCTGGATCCTAGCTATCATGACGCAACCTTACTTGAGAAGGGGAGATGCACCTTGGGGTATGGTGTGACAGTCTGCCAGTCTGGGGAATTACCATTGGCTTCCTGATCGATCGACGGCCATCTTTCTTGGAGACGCTCAGTTGGTGTGGCTAGTGCTTCCCGGGGGTCTCCCTGCCCTGCATCATTCATTCGTCAGTCCCTCCACACTCAGTACCCCCGGTCACTTCCAACAACTTTCTTTTCCAAAATGCGGATTGCGAAGTTCATGAAGGCTGAACTTGCATGCACAGCGGACGTCATGACGCTGTTCGAAACACGAAAAATCAACTACCATTCGTCACGTTCTGCAAGTTCCCAAATCACCATCCGCGTCTATGCGCCCGCAAGCATCCGAAAGTCTCGCCCTTGTTCTCCTTTTCAGCCTCACACAACGGGTCAAGTAACGGGTCTCGGAGCCACAAGTTTGTGCAAACGGTTCGTTGCCAAGTTCTGTCTGGATGGCAACTACGATTCAAATCCTGGCCTATGTCCGTCTCACTACCGTCTGAACGCCGCCGCATGCTAGTATCTACCGCTGGTTCCAGAACTCCTGAAGATCAACAATCCATCCAAAATACGCAAATCCCATTACATGGCTCATCTGGTTCCTATATGGATATTGGGATTCCCACCACCGTGAAATACAGTTGGGATCTTGATGATGAGCTGAATACCATCATTGGTTGACTTGACGTCCATGAATATCTCGGACGGGCTGGGAGTATCAGCCGATGGCTTAGACTGTCGATGAGCAGTACACTGAGGGCAGCTAGTATGCGTGTCGGGCATGTAACCAGGTCGAGGATTGCTGGACTGGCTTGAGCTACTCGGCTGGCTTGTCTGCTGAACAGACTTTGCCAGAGGAGCGCCGTCGAAGTGACCGACAACATTGTTATTCTTGTCGAGGATGTTCCCCATGTGGTCCACCTTCAGTCCGTCTCCCATGCCTTCAATGGGCTTAGGAGACGGAGGCGTTGGTGGAATGGTATCGTTCTCCGCTACGTAACCGACGACCTCGCCGTCTTCGCTGAAGATCTCGCCCGTTACTGAGACTGGCCGTCCGATCATGGACGGCAGGTCACCTTCGACACGTCCAAGCACTTGACCGTTCCAGTCCAGAATGTTTCCAAACTCGTCAACGTACTTGCCATCCAGACCTTGCGCTAGCTCAGCAAGGTTTGGGGGCAACCTAAGGTCTGAAGACAGAGGCGTGACCTTTGGGATCGCGATCGGGGCATTCTTCTCTTGTGGCTTCGGGGTGTTGCCTTGAGACGATGATTTGGCATCTTGCGAGCCCTCGTCTATGCCATTGTCTGTGGTCTCGATTGTCGGCGGTGTCGATGCCTCGGGACCCGTTTGGTATTGTGTAGACGATGGCCTCATTGGGATAGGTATCTCCCGCGAGCCCTGCAGGTGGACAGGCCCGCCCTGCTCCGATTGTGGGGTGCTCGTGTAGCTAACCTGTCGATGAGGATACTGCGGAGGATTGGTTTCATGGAAAGGCGCCGGCGAGGAAGCTGCCCGCGACTGGGAATTCAGACGAGGCAAAGGCGGGCGCGAGAAGGTGGCTTTGGGCGCCTCTTCCACCCCAGCCTGTCCATCCTCGACCTCGACAACCTCGTACTCATCGTGCCGGGAAGTATGATCATGATCGCCGGCTCCAGCCGCAGGTCGTGGCTCGGTATGG
>JFBX01000279.1:56002-128322 GCA_001563135.1 Colletotrichum simmondsii
CAGGTACGGGACTCTGCATAGATTGCTGTGCAGGCGGCTTCGAGGCAGGGCTGTCGGGTTCGTCGCGGAGAGTTTGGAGTGGAGTCTGCTGAGCAGGAGGGGACGCCGTCATCATTGGACGATTCTGTGTGAGAAGAAGAACGTTCCGCGTCAGCTAGGCCTTGCTGCCAAAGAGAGGGGAAAGGGGAGGGAAGGGAAGCGAGGCCAGGACCGCCAGCTGTGAAGGAATGGAGAGCCGGCAACCCACCTGAGGATCGATCGACCGACCTGCTTGCTTGCTTGCTTCAGAGAGTCTGGGCGTCGGTTGAGAGAGCGAGAGAGAGAGAGTGTGTGTGTGTGAGGAGGGACGGTGTTCGGTGTTGCTGTCGAGTGCGCGTGAGTGCGTTTCTCTCGGTGCACCCCTTGGTCGATACACGCGGGCAGAGGTTTTCTGATTGCTCGCGGGGCGCGGGCAGCGGTTCTGCAAGGCCTGCAAGGCAGAAGGGGGTTGGCTGAGTCGTTGTGACGTCAGGTCGACGATGAGATCGAGAGTGGGTTCTGTCTCGTGTCTGCCGAGACTGACAACTGGGGCAGCCTTGGGGTTCCAGAACTGGCGAACGGGGCGACGGTTCACGTTGACTCCTTGTCAGGCTTGCTGTGCAAGGATGGGACTGTTCAAGGACTTGTCGAACCGAGATCTGTTGACTCCACAGTGTCTCCAGATACACGCAAATGTCTCCACCGGGTACTTCGGAAACGGCATGCAAAGAAGCACGAGAGGAAGGGATCGTTGGCGGGTGGTGAAGATGGCAGAATGGGAACGAGGCAAGACTCCGAAGATGGCGCCGGAAGAGCACTGAGATTGGAAGCAAAAGGTCCGACAACGTCTGGAAAAGCCTGTTTTCTTTCGAAACACGAACGACTGTGCGAACGGCCGTGGTGCTGAATGGTTAGGCTGGCGCCTGAGCTACTGTACGGACGGAACGCACGGCTAGCCGTCAACTGTTGCTGAAGAGCACGGTGAGCGAGCATGAGCCTGGACATTCACACACGTGCGTCGACGCTATCTCAGCTGGGTTGATAGCAGTCCGGGGGTACTCAGTTGACCCATAGGATGCTTCGAGCTTACCGACCACACACCGACCACAGACTCTGGAAAAGGCCCTAGATATTGGCCCAGCCGAAACACTCAGAGTTCAGATGTTGCTCATGACTGTTCAAAGGGCACCTGGTGGGAGGAATCAGCTTCATCAGAAGCTCGGGTTGGTCCTCATGCCCGAACAGCTTCAGCAGACCTTCAGAGACGTCTCGAGTTTGTCAATGGACGAAGGCCGCGTGCCATCAACGCCACAACCGACACAGGCTGGCGAAAGATGATCTCGATGGTAGCCTGAAGAGGCAATGAGATGCAAAGAGGCGAAGAAGAAGAAAGTCGACGAGAGTCCAGACCGTTGGAAATGAGACGGAGGCAGTACGATCGGCGCGATACGTTTGTCGGCAGGTGGCTTGACGATTGAGACTGGTGAAGATCGCTTGACTGACATTTTCACAGCGACCAGGACGACGTTGAACGTGAGTGGCTGATGCTCCCACCCGATGCGCCGGGATGCGACGCTAAAATTTCCCGTTCAGCCACGGTTACCCTGCTCGTCTAGCGTTTTTCGACCGTCTCCGTACGATTGCGAACACCTCCGCCACACAGAGTCGAGACGGTACTGTGGATACCGTTTACCGGGCCTTCTTACGGATATGAGGTGGCATCGAGAATTGAGGAGCGGTGGGGAGACTTTGGGAGGGGAGCAAGGGGGGCCCGTTCCACCGTTACATTTGGCGGCGGGCAACCAAAAAGGACGACTCACTCACACACCAACTCGATCCTGGGCCCGAGTTACATCGCATCATGTGGCTGTCTCGCTGCGGCAACATTGGACGGACAGGGAGGGCTGAAGCCGCTCTGTGGCTGAACCATTGACATCGACCGGTTAAACTCTAAGGTTCTTTCTTCCTTTTTCCTTCTCTCTCCATGTCTCGGTGAGCACTTTTGACGACGCGAAATGAAGTCAGGATCCCAGCATGATCCCGTCAGGAATTGAAATCTTGAATGCGTTGTCTCTGGGCAGAATAAACTAACGCTAGTTAAGCCCAGGAGAAACGACGCATGGAAAGCAAGGCACAGCGAGTATTGTCTGCAGTAGTCTCTAGCGCCGTCGCTTTCCAATTGCGTATCCAGCCACTTCTTCCAGGTCTTCGTAATTCGCTCCCGAATACACTAGCCTCTGGAAGGAATGGGCAACCACACTGTTGATTGTGCTGGTTGGGTGGGTGGAGAGCACCCCACCGTCGCATTGGAGATTTGCCCCGTCACCGAAATCAACGGCGCCAGACGTGAAGCGTGAAACAGACGGAGGCTAATGGAAATTGGCGCTACGAACGGTTGCTGGCCACCGTCTCCGCCCCTTGGCGTGCTTGACGGCGGATGTCACAACACATGGCTCTGCCTGTTTTTTTGACGCTACTCCACACGAGCCTGGCACTTAGCGGGTGGCTGAGGGCATTGATGGTGTGCTGAAACCAACGACACGCGCTAAGACTGTCAACCGAGTTGATTCGCAGTTCTATCGAGGCTTGGGATCATTGGCGTCCTCAGGCCCTGTAGAATATATCCATTGAGTATGAGGGAGTGGCAGCATACTGAGATACGAGTGAGGTGAGGTGAGGGGAGGAGAACGCATGTGTGGTTTCACCTGTGGCTGCAGCATCTCATCATATGATTGGTCTTGGTCAAGTATCATTCGTTAAAAGGAACTGTTTAGAATGCTTTGGCTAACGTCGAATAGGATACCCATAAAACTTCCCGAAATAGCGTCCGTATCTCATGATGTCGATGATGCACAAATCTTTCATAATACACGCGGCAGATGGATCCCGATATCCCATCCGTCCACCAACTCCTCGAACCCTTGCTGACCCAACCGTTTCTTTTTACGGTTGGGCTGTAAAAGCGGGCGACAAAAAAAGAAACCCACACATTCCATCAGACTGGGTCGAAAAGCATTTCGCCCGCTGTTCAAACCCGCGACTCCGTGTTGTAAAGAAATTTGTTGACGATAAGATTGTCGTTTTAAGATTGGTCCCTGTGGAAAACGTCTCTCAGTTCCTGATTAAAAGACGAGGTAAAGCCCATTAGCCCATCTTGAACTTGGCTACAAGCTACTAACTAGCCCGTGCTTGCCTGCGATTAAGAAGCGAGGACGAATCGGAGCTCTACCTAGCGCAGACAAGAGGGAGGGCCGTAACTGTGGAGGGGGTGAGGGGGAAGACAGAGAAATGAGTGGTACTTACAAGAGAGCCAGCTCGAGGTCACCGTGGATGCGTGCCTTCAGCGTGATTTCAATGTCGAGGTTGAGATCAAGACGCAACCGAAGGGTGTCGCTCTTGTCACCACCACCGCCGCCTTGCTGTTGCAACGCACCACCAGCAACGTTGCCTAGTGTGTTCTGCACGCCGTTGGTCACGCCGCCAACATCACCAATGCCACCGAGGTTGTCGAGAGGGCCGCTTGACTGCTGCTGGCGTCTCTGCATCTGCCTGCGTTGCGGGCGCTGGCGGCGCTGAGGCTTCTGCTGCTCGCTGGGTGCTTCCGAGGTCTCGTCTTCGGAGGCGTACTTGGTGTTGTTCTTCTCGCGGGGGGAGGCCATTGTGACTGATGAGTTTGTTGAAGTTGATGATTCAAAGACGGGCTAATGGTCTTTCCTTGGTGTGAAGGAAGGGAGAACTGATATTAAGGGCTTTTTGTCTACCGGTAAATTTGGAGTGTCTCTTCAAAGTCTGTTTCTGTCCATCGACTCTGGATGAGGACGCAACATATAAGTGATTCCGGACAGTATCCGGAAGGGGTCAAAACAGGATGTAAAAGCTTACACCCTTTCCAGCTGATGAGATCATGTTGGACCCTGGGGCATCCAGGATTCCCATCTCTCACTGCTCTCACCCCTTCTAGATTTGCGTCACACCACTCGACTCTCTCGATGTTCTGGACCGAAATGACGTTGAAGAGGGCCAAGCGGCATGCGTGCGGAGGGGAGGGGGGGCGGGTTCACTGGGGCCGCTGGGGCATTGGTCTTGTCTCATGCTCGATGCGTCCCCGATCTGCCTATGCCGTCGAGGAGGAAGCGCGGCCAACCCAGCCCAACACATCCCGGCGCTCCCAAAAGACACCAAAGAGGTCGAGATGGTGTCTGCCATCCCTGTTCCTTTTCGGATTCAACGCGCACCTTTCGCTGGCTTGCACCCAATCATGCACTATCAGACTCGCACCACGGACTTGCGATCACTGGTGCCGCCAATGCAGGCATGACGCAGCATTACTCTATTCCTGCAACTAAACAAGCTTCTTGTAAGTTGGTTTGAGCTCGCAAGCTTGCTGAATGCTATGCACTGACGATGGACGGGCTCACGGGTTACAGATGCCAACTGTTCCTATCCTTGCAAGCTGCAGAACGCCTAGAGACCTGTTCTATTTGCACGTCCCTCCCAAAGCTCCGAGACTCCTGGATCCCCCCCCGGATTATTCCAAAATTTGACACACACTGAGTTTATCCTTCGAGATGATCTGGCTCGCCTATCCTTTCACGTAGGCGCTTTCAATGCCTAGCGCCATCTGCCGCCTGAGAGCTATCTCCATACAGTCCTCGGGATCATAGCCCTCCCGCAACCGCCCATCCGGATCCCAATATGCAGCCCACCTGCCGTCCTCCTCCAGTACGGCTACGAAGCCGAGCCCGCTTCCTCTGAGTGAGAGATACCTCTCATCGTCAGTCCAGCCCCAAGGTCCTATAACATGGCCAAGGGTATCTTTGCGGCCCCCGTGGCGGAGTGCTCTGCTGTCGGCGTCGACGTAAATCCAGTTCAACATGGGCGGGTCTTCCGCTATCGTTGATACCAAGGCACGCATTGGTGGTTCGCTGGGGTAGTTGAAGTAATACCCTGAAAACTTGTGCCCTGGAGCCGGTGCTAGACTATGACTTATCCATATCTGCGGGGGAGGATGTGTGTGTTAGTCCAACTGAGATGCGTCGCAAGGTTTCCAAGTTGGCGAGGGAGCTAGTGTAAGTCAAAACACGCGGCGAGGTTGGTCGAGTGGGTGTGCCAACCCTCGCAAAGGGTAACGGGGAAAAGAGAAAAGCAAGGAAAAAGAGAAAGAGCGTGCAGATGTCTGCAGACGCGGGAACGGGGGTTGATGGGCGATCGAGAGGGAAGGGGAGGGAGTGTGAAGGGCGTTGGATGTGGGCTGTTGGTTTGTGGGCTTTGCTCACCTTGTTGTCAACAACGATACATGGACACTCTTCTTGCTTGCCGTCAATGGTCATGGTCGCCGTGAGGCTGAACTTGGCCTGTTCTTTGGCGGCGGCATTCTGCTTCTTCTGAGCGCTCACGGCCTGACCAGTGCCAATGACTGTGGGTATGGCGGCGATGGCGAGCAGACCGATAACCATGTTTCGAACTTGTTTTCCAAGGCGGACGACTAACAATGCAGGAAGGGTAAAGTGGGAATCAAGGGACGAAAATCCGGGTGAGTGACTGGGGCGGTGGGAGACGATGGCCTTTTCGAGTGAGAGTGGGCACAGGGACGAGCTCAAGTGAGTTGAAGTCGAGGGAGTCAAAGTTCTTTGGAGCCTCGCCGTTGCCTGTTCACAACTCGAGGTCTGCTTCGTGTCGTGTCGGGACTCGGAAACGTCAAGTTGGCCCAAGCCGTGGGGTCAAACCGGTGCGAGCGTGTGTGTATGGATCAACGGATTTGCAATGATCGTTGGGACGTGGTTCGGGGCCGAGTTACTCTCTTTGCTGCTGGAGTCCTGAAGATCGATACCGGAATGTCACTGTCTCAGAGGGCTTCCGAGGGACCTTCTTTGATGGATTCTCAGAAGAAACAGGTTTACGGGGTTTGTTCTATGGGGTTCGTGTGGTCATCATATCGAATGGCTCACGCACGCCCTGTGCCTCGCGTCTCTCCTCCTCCCCGCGGCGAGGAGTGGCTGGCAAGCGTGGCAGGTCTGGGCTGGTTGGTCTAGCGGTCACGGCACGGCTACGGTCAGGCATCGAATATCCCTCTCCTTCTCCTCTCTCTTAGGCTCTCTCTCTCTCTCTCTCTCACACTCTTCGCAAAAGTCTGCGGGCCACATGCACCCAGCGCCAGGACGAGAAGAGAAGTCATCTGGATCGAGATGCCCGTTTCGGGTACCCCTGTCTGGGGTCAGCCCACACCCAGTGCTCACGTTTTGGTGTGGTCCACAATATGCATGTCTGGACCGTTCGCTGTTCTCTGCATACTCCATTTCTTTTTTTTTGCGGTTCGATACTTTGATACATACATTTTTACGAATCCTTTTCCAAAGTCCACCATAGATTCACACCCCATCGACGTCATTCTCTTGAGAGGATTACACTCGGGGCTTAGTCTGCTTTGACTTCAGATCCCTCCTCCTCGTCTCCTCCACTCACGCTAGGTTCATACCTAGACTTTTCGAACATGATCGACCGGGGTAGCTCCCGAAAGCTCTTTGCTCGCAACGCAGCGGAATGCTGAGTTTCGACCAACCACGGTTCGAGCACGCATTTCGGATACCAGCCCGTCGACGTCACTCTTCATCCTTTTTTTATTTCATTCTCTCTCAGCTGGTGCTCGTCAACCTACCGACCGTTATTGCTAGACTGTTGTATCGCCTTATGCCGAAGGACCTCTTACACGCCCCCTCTCTTCTTGTGTCTAGGGACCCTGTCGATCGGGAAGGACGGGCTGGCTGGCTGCAGGTTAGCTCGCCTACTTGCCTGCTCGCTGCTCTTCCCATACCAGGTGCCAGCATACGGTGAGCTTTACCATACCTAGGTGAGGGAGTTCGGACAGCCGCTGCTCCCCCTAAGCAGAAGAATCCCAAAAAATCTTGATTCTCATCCAAAACCTGTATCGAATGTGATATCACAGCGGCGGGTCCAAGTCTATACACGTGTTTGTCAGAAGGTACACGTTCCCTTCCTTGTACCATTTCTCCAGTATTATCACCAAACAGTGACATGTCTCTCCACTGGGTCTCGCAAAGGTCTGGACCTCATTCGATTGTAATCCGTTGCCTCTCTCGAGTCTCATTCCTGCCCGCCCATGCCACTTTTTTTTTCTCCCCTTTGACCAACTTTTTGCTGGGTCCCCTTCTTTCGTGCCAACGTTGCCTGTTCACCGGGCCCTCCTTCCCCCTTCCCCCCAACCCCGTGTACTGCATAGGCGTGTGTAAGCCGTGGTTCCCACATTCACACCCTATTGCGTCACAAGAGATGAAGATCCAGATTGCGGTTCAGCCTCGCTATCCCGGTGTCCCTGTGCAGAAATTCCTGTTTGATGGCATAGAGGGGGGAGGGGTGTGAGGTAATGATGTTGCTGAAGTCTCATGGCATCCGATTTAACTTATACCAACCTGTGTACCTAGCTTTCCCCCAACCCTTCTAGATGATCCTTTTTTTTCTTTCCAATTTTGAAAAGACTCCCATATTCATTGAACAAACTCACTCTGATCTCTTTTCAATTTTTTGGAAGGGGAGAGATATTTACACACACATTGAGCTAAACGCACTACTACACCGCGACCATCAAACTCAACTCATACCCCCATCTGAATAGCTTCACACTCGAGAAATCTCACTGAAAGGGCAATTGAGAGGTTCTCACTTGCACATACCAATAAAACACCCCCGTCAGATTAATGGACTCGGACACAATGGCCAGAAACAAGAACAAGGTAAGCTTTCACTCCTCACAGCACATTCACTGTAAGTGTAAGTCAAGGCGTTAATGGTGAGTTCCTCTAGAAGGGCCAAGGCCAAGGCGCCGCCGGCAACCAGAACCAGCCGGGCAACAGCAGCAAGCCCGAGGAGACCAAGCCCGAGGAGCAGCAGCAGTCTTCCCTAGACCAAAAGACGGAAGAGCAGAAGCCAGAGGGCACCACACCGGTTGGGGAATTCGGTAATCCCGCAGAAGGCGAGGGTGCCCCCACCACCGACGAGAAGAAGGCCGAAGACAGCAAGCCCGAAAACGCGGCCGCCAAGACGGACGACAAGACACAACAAGAAGATGAGAAGAAGCCCGGTGACGACATGAAGCCCGAAGACGCTGCCGCCGGCGCCGACACGCAGTCAAGAGATAAGAAGCCCGAGACGGAAGAGCAGAAGCCCGTAGGTCAAGAGACCACAGACAAGAAGCAAGCCTCAGCAAACCAGGCCGGCGTCGAAGACGAGGCGGAGCCAGAGTCCGTCGTCGACAACGACAAGAAGCCCGCCGCAGGAGGCAAGGAGCAGGAGCAAGCAGAGCCCGCAAAGGTACGCTCCCGCGACTCTGGCCGCACAGAACGAGAAGCTGACCTCGAGGAGCCCACTGAACTCCAAGACGGCGAGGAAGAGTACGCCGAGGGCGAGGAAGGTGAGGGCGAGTACTACGACGACGACGACGAGTTTGAAGAAGGCGAGGACGGCGAGGTCTACGACGACGACGAGTACTACTCTGGCGACTCGCAAGACGAGGGCGAGTACGACGACGACGAGGACTACGACTCCCAAGAAGAGGAAGAGGAGGACGACGGCGGCAACTACACGACCGCGCAAAAGGGCGGCAACCAGAACCAGCAGATGATGCAGCGCCAGCGCCAGCAGCAGATGCAGCAGCAGCAACAACAGCAGATGATGATGCAGCAACAGCAGCAGCAGCAGATGCAGGGCGGCGGCGGCGGCGCGGGCAAGAACCCGCTCAAGCTGAGGCTCGACCTGAACTTGGATATTGAGATTACGCTCAAGGCCAAGATCCACGGTGATTTGACGCTGGCGTTGCTGTGAGTATTCCCTCTTTTCTTCTCTGTTCACGATATGCTTTTCTCCGGATCTTTTCCCTCTCTCATCTTGTTGGTCAATGCTTTGTTACCCCAAATCTGCAGTGGTGTCCGCGTGTCAGATTTTCTGCATTTGCTGCCCACTGCGCTTCTACCTGCTGTCGAACTATGTCATGTAATGCGATCACCGTTTTCCGTGTGGAGACCGATTATCGGGCTTCGCTGGGGGGCAGTGGAGGCAGCGGCGAGTCAGCCAGAATACTTCTCAAGTCCAGTCTCCGTTGATTTTCCTTTGTCTTCTTCACAAGAGCTGGCAAACTGTGGGAGAGGATAGGAAACGGTTGTTCCCTATCCTACACACAAACACCTCCACAATTCTTCTGGGCCGAGGTCGGTGGTGCATCTCGGCCGGCGAGGCAGTGGCACGAAAGTTCGCGCGCAGTCCGTCGACCGTTTTTTTTCTTCGATGCGCCATCCGTGTACCCTCGGCCATCAGACCCGAGCGAAAGCGGTTTAGGAGAGACTGACCGCGACGGTTTCTCCCTAGATCAATGTAAAAATCATGTCGACAACCACCACAGACCCGAAATCAACAAGGGCCGCTCAACGCTCTGGGCATTCTCTTTACGTCATCTTTGCGTTCGGAAAAGATTCGAATTCCTTGTCCACAAGGCTAACTGCATAGCGACATGATGTAGAGATGGGTAATCGCGTCCACCACGACAAGCACTCCCCCTGCTCTTCGACAGCAGAAGCGGGAGTGTCCAGCATCGAAACCAGTCATTACGATCAAAATGTTTCAACATACCACAAATTTTAACGGCATAAAGGCGAAAAGCTTTCTGCAGAGAGGAAGAGGCGTAAGCGGGTATAGGGATTTTTTTGTTAACGAGTTTTCTTTATTCATCCTTACAGGACGCGAGACCGCATCGTGCGTGTTTGCTTGCTAGTCTCCGTTCAGAAGACGGTGTTGTTTTCGGGTGGGGTGGTTTGCCGGTGTGCCAATACGTCCCACAGCGAATCGAGCTTGTCAGACTTAGCGGCGGATACGATCTGTTCCCCAGTGTAATTTTAGCCGCCGAAATGAAATTTTTATGAACCCACTCTTTGACAGGTGTTCGTCGTCTCCTGTTTAAGCTCCACGTTTGATGAGCTAGCCCAACCTTCCGAATAGTGCATCTTGCTGGAAATTCTTTTGCGGAAATCAGCGGATGGCCTGAGAGTTTGTACCATCCATTATGTTCTTGTTCACGTCTCCGTCGAGTTTCAAACAGTGAAGTAAGCTATTACTCTCAGTATCGTGAACGGTGAAGATTGTCTTGACTAGCAGGGGCCGTGGGCCAATCCGGCGACCTGCATTCTGGCGAGTCTCGTATCACGCCCGTGGACGAATGTGCGACGATTTGCACCCGTCGGCCGTGGTGAGAGGGCCAGTTACCGGTGAGTATCTTCGAGGTGTGGCTGGTGAGGTCCCGGTCAATATGCGGTGGTCGTACCCGATGCGTGCGCTCCCGCATCATCGACATCACGAGGATGGCAAACCGCGCCTACCCAAAGCCCATTCACGGTGCCCGATCCGCGAGGTCGGCCGAGTGCAGCATCACAATGCAGTAAGAGTGAAGTGCCAATGCGGTCGAGGTCCAATGATGAAACATTTCAGCCTCATCAGGTGTCCACCGGGCAGAAGTAGGTGCAGGGGATAAAACCTGTTTTTTGCGAGTTCCTCACGATGTTGACAGCGGGCGATCGCAGGCCACCCCCTCCCAGGCTCCCCAGGGGAACGGAAGAGGCACCGCGGCTGGGCCAGAAGGACGGTACTCATGTACTCAACGGATGACCCGCAATGATCTAGACCGATAGCAGAGATTCTGCTCCATATTTTTGAGTCGTGTCCCGTACCGCTTTTCGCCGCCGCCGCGTCGCACCCGCGGGATCGATCATATTTGGGTACGTTATGGCGGGAAGCCAAGCTTGGCGGGAAGAGTGGTCGTCGGGTGGGTGCAGCTCCAAATGGCAAGAATGGTTGGTAGACTCTGTTCGGACGACGTCTGGTAAGACAACGGTGCCAGAACAATGGGATTGTGTGACCGGTCAATGTCGCAAGCGTTGAGCGACTTTGACTAGCGTTGTGTGTCCGCCGTTGCACAAACGCTGTCGTTAACCGACCTCCTTTCCGACTGAAGCGAAAGAGGCTGCCCAGAGGTGAGATCATCGCTGGAGCTATGACCAAACTGCCCGCTCGAACTGGACAATGAGTGACGGGGGAGAGATTGCGCTTGGGAGGGGGAAGCTCTGTTGACAGGGGACGCGTGGCATACCCGAGACGTCCGGAGGAAAAGCGCCGAAGGTGAATGGCATCTCTTTGCATGGTCGTCCAACCATCCAGCCGTCTGTGCCGTCGTCAGGGGGTGAGAACGGAGTCGCAAGGGGCGCTTGGCCCATACAACGTCAGGAGCGGGGCAGCTGCGGGGAAGAGTGTGGCGCCGACGCTAGTAAAGCAGCCACATTTGGCAAAACGGCGGGTGATCTGCGAGAAAACGGTGAGAAACACTCCGTTATCAACCTTGTCTCCGTGTTTCGTCCACATTATGTGTAAGGGTATTGCCGTTATTGCAGTCGGATCCAGGATGACAGAATACTTCTCCACCAGAGAGTTCAGGCCGGCAGGCAGACAGATAGCTGAGTGTGGCGCTGGAACGTTTGTCCTCTGGTAGTGGTGGTGCTGTGGTGGTGGTTGTTCTGGTGGTAGTAGAGCTTGTAACACGGAACTCTCCAATTCGAACTAGGCGGCGTTGAGGGTTGCCATGCTATATTTTGCCCTCCATCTTGGTCGTTGTCGTCGAAGGCATGTGTCGCTGGCCGTCTCGAGCTGATGTGATGTTGGCGGCGAGGTCGTATTCGCACAGAAGTTCACATGTGCATTCTGGAAACGCATGTTGTCGTCGGTAAGGCTATTCGCGGTAGATGGGATTTCAACTGTAACACCCGGGCCGCATAGAGTTTGCACCACGCACGGAAATACAACGTCGGATCGCAGTGGTGGTAGATCGGGGGCGGTTGTGAGAGTTGAGTGTGACAGGGAGAGGGAGAGACGGGCGGGACGTGCGTCACTGGGACGGGACAACGGCAGCCGGTGGGACCCATGTCCGCGGCGAAGGATAAACTCAGAGTCCGTGGTCAATGAGATTAGATAAGGACTGATAAGATAGCTAGACATTATGGCTGGGCTCGGTGGCTTTCACCAATGTGGCAGGAGCGGGGTTATGGCTGAACCTCACCTTATCGCGGGGCCGCGTGTGGGGCAGCGACGCATGAATGGGAGCATGAAGCATGACGGAGCTCCAAACCCAAGCAACCCAGACAAACAAACAGCCTGTTGCGAGATTGGACGACCTAGGACGTGTTGACCGCGACCACCAAACAAAGCAACAAACCACCACGCGTTTGAGCTATATCCCAGCTATTATCACACAACTCCTGACCCAGACAAAAGCTTCATTCTCGCATCAGCGGTTGAATGCCAGCATCACCCATCACCAACATCACCAACCTCATCTTCAGTCACAATGCCCGACCTCAACTCTGTTCCGGCCTCACCACATCCTCTTAGCGCCTCGCGGCGCTCCTCCTCTCACCAGATGCCGCCTCCTCCACTTCCAGCGCAATCTTCCGACTCCTCGGCCCTTAACATCCTTCCGTCGAACCAGAACACAGTTAACCATCCGCCCTCCAACCCGCCCGTAGGATCTCCACCGATGGCTCCGGCAGTAGCAGCGTCGCCGCCAGCCTTCCCTGAGCCCTCTGTCTCCGGTCCAGGCCCCATCCGTCACCCACGACCCATCACCGCGTCGGATCTTCATATGCAGTTGGAAAAAGAGCAAGAGGCAGTTGTACGTCAAGCAGACTTACACGCTCCAAGAAGACTAGAGGCTGATTACAAGGCATAGGTAAACCGCCTCACACGAGAGCTCCAACTCCTCCGAACAGCGCAGAACGCCTCCGTGGCATCCAACGCCTCCTCCACGTCGGCCTCGAATACGACCGAAGCACCCGACACCCACCTCCTCTCCGGCGCCGCTTTCTCCACCCCCGCCGTCCCGTCCAACAGCTCCCGCCGACACCACCGCACCGCGTCTAACGCCAGCACCCGAAGCCAAACTGCCGTCGCCGGCTCAGCCGCCGCATCCACCATGTCAATCCCTATCGCCCGGCCCCCACACCCGGGTCGCCAAGACAGCGTGGCCTCCCGCCACAGCTTATCGTCCTCGCCGGCGCCGTCGCAACACTATCTGGACCCGACCAGCACCAGCGGCCTGACATACTTCCAGCAGCAGCGTCTGCCGCAGCAGCATACCGGAAACACCTCGGTCGCCGCCACTCCCGGCGGCAGCGAGGCGCAGCTTTCGCCTGGCCTCATGCCCACGACCTCACGGTACGAGGAGACGGCGTTGCACCGGCAGGAGCTAGAGAAGGCCAAGCAGGAGAATGAGGTATTGAAGCAGAGAATTCGAGATCTGGAGAAGATGGTCAGGGAGAAGACTGCCGCCGCTGGACGGGACCGGAGTGAGAGTACGAGCAGCGCTAACGCTTCAGCTACGGCTATGGCGGATGCCACCAGTGTCGGCGTCACTACTGGCGGGGCTGGTATAGCCGGCTCCAACAGACGTCCCGGAGGCGAGAGGGAGCGCTCTTTGACGGCTATGAGCATCGCGAGCAGTGTTGCTGTTGGTGTGCCTGATGAGGAGGTCCAGGTTGGTGAGAGTGCGGCGAGCTCTGGCGTGAAGCCCTGAGGACCGTCGACAGTAGAGGCGGATGTTTCCTTGTTCAAGACATTGCTAGCGATGAGATTATTGTGAATGAATCATGGGTCATGACAACACAGAGAATGGCGTTTGGGAATTGCAGATGAGGGAACTTGCCCTCACAAAGGGGCAAACCCGGCTCACGACTTTTCATAGTAATAGAGACATTGAACGATCACAGATCATGAACTTGCATTTTTGCGGAAGCATTGTAGTCTGGGCGTGTCAATCTCTTATTCCTCATTCAATTGAAGTGAAAATTAGACGAATAGAGTTGAGTTGTAAAGGAAGACGATTTTAACAAGGTTTAAAAGTGCTGGCCTTACACGAGGCATTAGAAATAATCCGAATCTCATGATATTGCTTTCAAATGCAACGTTTCTTTTTCTTGTAGCAGAGATAATAAGGCTTTACAATCATCACCTAGACGGGACCAGAAAGAAATCAAGGCAATTCACCGTCCCATCTGAAATTTCGGACATTTTCATGGGTATTTCCAAGAGCCACACAATCCGCATTTCGACTTGCAGTTTCGCAACACACACTGCTGTACCTAGTGATCCATTTCGACTTCAGAACCTTGCTTCAAGAAGATGTCTTGGGCATATATCACGTTTCTTAAAGAGTTAACTCGAGCTTGGTCGATCCACAGACGACAGGTTCGAGGCCATAATGGGAGCCATCTTGATGATGCCATGTAGTCGAGTTGCTGAGTGGCTTTCATTCCTTTGAGTCCAAACCCTTATCTTTGAAGTCACTTGTGTCGAGGTCATTGGATTGCACTTATTTCTAATGGTCACTCAATAACTTGAAGCAAGACTTGGTATCGGCATACGAGGGGAGGTCTCAACATATCACAAGTGTTCCCAACTCATAGCAACCAACACACAACACCATGCTTATGAGAAATTTCTCATTGAATCTTTATCTTCATCTTTGCCTTAAGGGCGGTATTTCGGGATCATTCCAAGACTTTCATATCCTTCAGTGTGATGCAATCCCCAGTATTCAGATAGGTCGTAAACCGGAAAAAAGGAAGGCCATCCTCTTCTCCTCCAAGAAACGATCCCCATCTAATTCCAAAGATCGCACTGACACTCATTACCAGACCAAAACTCGAGGCGCGTAAACTTGCACTTGGGCAAGGTCCCGCGCTTGCAGCAGTGGTTGCAATCCGCATCCACCAAACAAGTCAAGCCCTTCCAGTTCTCAGTGCAAGGCTTACACTCGCACATCCCCTTCTCACCGCACAGCAGGTTCCCCTTGCCAGCGCAGTCGAGCGCGCTCGACTCGCAGTCCCGGCTGCCACTGCACATGAAGGAGCGGCAGCGGCACGTGTCCTTCTCGCAGACGGAGACCTCGTACTCTGTGCACCCGATCGTGGCGCACTCCTTGTGCGCGGTACACTTGTCGCCCTCGGCGAGACGGCGGGGAGGCTTCTCGGCGGCGCAGGCGCAGAAGTTGGCGTCCTTGTCGAGGGGCCCGTCGGGAATGGCGCAGGACTTGTAGGGCTTGTCTTCGTTGCAGCGGATCGTGGAGCAGTCGTCGTGCGAGGCGCAGCCGACGCCTTCGGACTGGTAGTAGTCGCACTGGCAGCCGCCCGAGAGGCCGACGCCGCCGGTGTCGTCTGTGGTGGGCTTGAGACACTTGCCGCGGCGGTTCTTGGTGCCGTCGCAGGGGAGACCGTCGCAGTGGGAGTCGACTGTGCAGAAGGCGCCTGGCTTGAGGGCGAGGGCATCGCATAGACAGATGGAGTCTGCTCCGGGGAAGTCAATGAGCGGGCGACAGGCGAAGAAGTGGTTTGCGTCGCATTTCAGATGTTCGCAGTCTGCTGCCGTGGCGCAGGGCTCGAAGAGCTTGGGGCGGTTGACGCAGTGGCAGGCTGGCTTGGGATTCGCGCCCTTGGTGGTGCAAGCGTATGTCTGGTTACTACCGCAGGAGAGGGAAGAGCAGTCCTGGGTCGTGTTGCAGCCGATGATTGAGGTCTGGGAGGGGTCCCAGGCCGAGAGGGTGACTGTGAACATCGCGGAGCCGGTGGAGGACGAACCGTTCTTGGTGGCTGTGGGGAGTAACCAGTCGTTATCACCCGTCCAGGAGGTGCTTGAAGCAGAACCGTTGGAAGAGATGCTGCTTGTTGGGGAGCCTGGGGACAACGTGATGATATTTGTCGGAGACGTATAGTTCACAGGCAACACGGTGTTGGTGTACATCCCAGGCACCGGAGTGACAGGAGTCTTGGTGTAGCTGAGACTCTCGGAGAGGACACATCGGCAAGCACCATACAAGCAGGCACCAAACCGAGGCTGAGGGCACGAAAGAGAGCCGCACTCGGCGTCGGCGGTACAAGCCTGGGTAGGGCGCGGGAGGACGGAGGCGGCCGAGGCGGCAACGGAGGACGCGGAAGCGGCAGCTGACGACGAGTTATGCGCCAACAGACATGCCTCAACGTCACCACCTTCATCTTCCTGACGACGGCGCTTCGCCGGGGGCGGAGGCGGAGGAGGCTTGCTAGATCCGTCTGCGATGATGATCTTGTTGCCGGAACCGCACCACGTCTTCTCGAAGATGACGTGCTTCTCGAACCGGATGCGCAGCTTCCTCTCCGAGTGCTGCGTGCCCTCCTCAACGTGCGAGGGGTGATACTGCCAGCTGACGAGGCCGGACTCGGGCGGCATGCCGGGGTTGTTCTGCGCCATGTTCGGGCGTGGCGCGTACGTGAAGATCTTGACAAAGTCCCTGTCGTTGATTCCCAGCTTCTGCTTCAAGATGTTTTGAATCTGCTCCACCTGCCAGCTGTACGCCGTCCGCATCGCCGAGTCCTGGTACTGCAAGGAAGGGCCCCTCATGTCCTTGTGAGCGCGGGTGATGATGCCGGCCCAGAGCCACGTCTTGGTCTTGACGTCAAAGGGCTCGCCCGAGTTCTTTGCCGCGAACTCGACGAAGCCCGGGTTGCGCGTCGGGACCTTGCCGTTCTTGAGCTGCCTGTAGGAACCGCGATTGTTGCCCCAGGAGAGGAAGTCCACGACGCCTTCTCCAAAGTACTCGATCTGCGATCTTGGGTAGATCCTGGCCCACTCGGTCATGTCGCCGCTGCCGAACTCCGCGCCCAGGCTCAAGGTAGGAATCTCCCATATGTGGCTGGTCCAGACGCCGGCCGGGGACGCGACGACGACGACGGTGCAGCCCCAGACGGGTCCCGAGCCGCCGAAGCGCGGCCGGTTCGTGTAAGAGCCGTCGGCCTCTTTGTTGAATCTGACCATGGCGCTCGTGGACCAGATCTCAGGGACGTTGGTGACGCCGCCGTAGCCTGGGCCTCGCTCGTCGACGACGTGGCGCATGCGGGTGTACCACCACCGTTCGCCGCCGATAGAGTCCTTGGGCTCGATCATGATATCGGTCTCCAGGTCGATTTCCGCCTGGATCGGGCCCTTGGCGGGGTCGTCAGAAGGCGGTGCTCGAGACTTGAGCCGCGAGGGACCTTCGAGGGGCGGGGGAGGGAACTTCTTGTAGTCGCACACGCTCAACTTGGGAGAGCCGAGACCGCAGGCGATCATGCGCGGGCAGGTTCCTTCATCTTGTCTGAGCTTGACCTTCTTCGCGGGAGGACGAGGGGTGCCAGTGTCGGACGGGTGAGGAGTGTCTTCGTCGTCAGAAGGAGGAAGAGAATCGTTAGCAGAAGGGCGATTCGTGTCCTGGTTCGGATCGCGAGGTGGACTCGGTCTGAGGTCGAACCGGACAGGTGCCTCCGGCTGCGTGACAAGTCCGTCTCCGCACCAGGCATCGCGGTGGATGATACTCTTCTCGAAGCGGACTACGAGCTCCTTCTGACCGCTGGGACCCTTGGGCGTGTACTGCCAGCTGAAGAGGCCGTCCCAGGGGTTCGAGGCGCGGCGGTCGGCCGGGGGTGTGGCGCGGCCCAAATCGTACTGGAAGTCCTTGTCGAGCACTTCTTTGGGTTCGTACCCGTAGATGGTGATGTACTTCTTTTCAATCTTGCACTTCTCGGTGAGAATCGACATGATCATGGAGTTTTGGTGAGCGTAGTACATCTTGCCCGTCGTCTCGATGGGAACGAACATGATTGTGCGGAAGAATTGGTAGTTGTCGCCGTAGAGGGGACCGCCGGGGAGGTTCATCGGGCACAGCGCGGGATATTCCTTTTGCTTGGGCGTGTCGAGCGAGCCATACTGGAGGAAGCGGTTGACGTTCTGCTCAAAGTAGTAGGGCTCTCTGTAGCCCTTTTCGACCCTGAAGTATTTCTCTTCATCAGGCGGGATGTTGAAGTTGGGGATCTCCCACAGGTGGTTGGCGTAGACGCCCTCGGGGGAAAAGGAGGCGATGATGGTACAGCCCCAGACGGGACCGGCGCCGCCGCCGTGAGGGGTGGGACCGAAAGCTTCCCAGGAGGCCGAGGAGTCGTGTCCCGTCTTGCTTCCCATGGCCAGGCCGGGACCGTAGTACTTTGCGACGCGGCGCATCTTCTCCCACCACTCGTACTCGCCTTCATGCCATTCTTCGGGCTCGGAAATGGTCTCGGTGAGAATGTCCTCGTCCCACCAGCCCTGTCGAGCCTCCAGCTTGTTGTCATCCTGGCATGAAAGGCACTTTCCGGCCATGCAGCCGGCGGTGGGCTTGGGCTTCTTGGTCGTGTAAGTGGTTGTCGTGGTAGTTTCGATGCTGGTACAGAGCTGCGTGGTTCGGCAGGTGGCTGTCGCGCAGCTCGTGGTGAAGCTGCTCGTTCCCTGGCTTCGAATCTGCGAGACGACACATGGCTGAGTACAGTGAGGAGCGATGGTGTATGTCTGGGTGCAAGATGTGGATGAGGTGGACGTGGATGTCTCCTTCTCGGACCGGGAGGGTTCGGGTTCATCGGGCTCCGTCTTGCCCGCTGGTTTATTGGTGCCGAAGCCAATATCCATGCCATGGCCAAGTATGTTGCGTGCTTTGTCGATGATGTCGAGGCCGAGGTCGATTCTGAAGTCGAAGAGGGATCTCTCGTCGTCATCATCACTTGTGTGTCCGCGGCCATCGTCATCGCCGCCATGGCCGTCGTCGCCTCCATGATCATCGTCTCCTCCATGATCGTCGTCATCTCCGCCGTGGTCATCATCTCCTCCATCATCATCATCGTCGCCGCCGTGGTCGTCATCTCCGCCATCATCATCGTCTCCTCCGTGGTCGTCGCCGCCGCCATCATCGTCATCATCATCGCCGCCATGGTCATCATCGTCATCTCCGCCGCCGCCGCCTCCTCCATGTCCAGGATCGCCAGGCATAGCAACTCCCTTCGTAGAGGTTTGTCCAGGAAGTGGAACTCCACTCACCGACGCCGGGGGCTTCTCAGGCTTCTCAGGCCAGGGATAGCCGAGTGGGTTGGACGAGGGAGCAGGCAGGCAGATCTCATCAGGGACAAGGCAATCCGGGTTGCAGAGATCAAGCGAGATGCATCGCCAGGCAGGAAAGCTGGCTGTAATGACGTCGCCGTTGATGGTAGTCCGGGTTGGGACGTCGATGGACAGCCAGGTAACACTGGTGGTTTTCAAGCTTCCATCTGTCTTCTTTCCGGCCAGAGGCTCGACGGTGATGGTGCCGAAAGGCGGGACGAGGGCAGGATTGGAAGTCTCTGCGGGCTGGGAACTTGTTGAGGCAGCGGAAGCCTTGCTCGATGTCTTCTCTGAGCCGGTTGTAGGCACGGACGAGTTTGTCTGGAGTGGAAGAGTGCTAGATGCAATGGGCGAGGCAGGGGGAGCAGTGATGCTGACTGGGGCAGGTTTTGTGGTTCCCGAACCGGTCACGGAGGATGGAGAGATTGAAGGCTTCGGCTGAACAGACGACTTTGAGACACTCAAGGAGATCGAACTGTTGGCAGATTGGAACCCACCAGAGTTGAGAGTCGACATGGTAGATCTCGAAGGGGCTGAGGTATTGGAAGAGAGGTGGCCTCCAGATCTAAGGGTAGTCATGGTGGAGTTGATCCAGATGGGAATGCTGCTGGTTCTGGTCGTCGACAACAGAGAGCTCGTGGTTGAGTTCTTCCAGATAACAGTCTGAGATATGAAGGTTCCACCAATACCGCTACCTGGTCCAGTCCAGAAGATGCCAGACGCCGTAGGAGTACGCTGGACACTTGTCACATTGTGACTAGGGAACAAGTGAGTCCAAGACGACGAGACAATGCCGATGCCATTGATTGAAGTCGTAAAGTTTCGGACAGACGAGGCGATGCTGCTGGAGAAGCTGCTGAGAGCAGAAGAATTGGACAGCGTAGCAGAGGGAGCGGTGACAATCGGGCCACCAGACGTCGTGGAATCGTAGAGAGTGTAGACCTCAGTGTACGTGTTAGGGACCCAGGTGGTCTTTCCACAGGCACAAGGGCAGACAGAGGAAGATCCATTGTTGAACTTGAGGGTAGCGGTGCCGGGCGTGAAGTTCTCGCAGGCACACTCGAGAGCGGTGGTGACGGTCGGGACGGATCCTGCAAAATATTGTCAGCTCATTGTCAATTGTCACGGGGACCTTCAAGAAAAAAAGAAAAAAAGTAACGGGGTCATTGATGATGATACTTACGGGCGAGAGTAAGGGCGAGCAACTGGAACAGTAGCAGAGACCAAAGGACTCCGGGAGCCCAATGGAGCCGGGCGGTGGCCATCCTCACTGTAGACGACGTTAGATAAATATTCGAGAGTTGTCGAGCTCAATGAGAACTTACTGGCAGTGGAATCGAAGGCAAATGACTGAATGCCAGAGGACGGGAGTGAGGATTGGGGGATTTCGTAGATCGCAAGTGTTTGGCAAGTCGCGATGGGTTGGGTTGGTGTTGAGGGGAGGAGGGGAGAGGGAGGCGAGAGAGTGAGAATAGAAGAAAGAAACCAAACTGAATTTCTTCCAGCTTGATTGTTGTGCGAGAAAATTTTGAGGCCTCGGCCAAGACGAATACAAAGGATGAGGTGGATGAATATACCATAGACCCGTTCTACAGTCGAGGAAGGAGCTCAACCGACGTGGTGAATTTGTGCATGATAATTCACCTTTCTTTCACCGCCTTCATCCATATCGGGTAACCAAAGAAAACCACCATTACCGGAAGGTGAGACTCAGCAAGTATCAATGGTTCTGAGTTTATATCAGTGTTCTTCAAGTTGTATCGCAGGTAGAGAAGATTTTCGTATCTCTGGTAGGTGGTTCAGCGATTGCAACATGGCCTTCAGCCTTTTGATTCTCCTGCTTTCTTGCCTGACTGCCCTCGAAAAGACATGATGTGGCATGATATTACGGGGATGAAAATTTGCCATGGAAGGTAACTCAATAGAAAGACATGCCATAAGTCTTTTTTGGTATTGAGCTTCTACACGTTCTATTTGGCCCCTCAGTTGAGCTACAAGATGACCCTTATCACCACATGCGAGTGCAGCAAATAGAAGGAGAGTACTCGGGATATGCTAAGGTAAGGTATGTTACTACCATTCATGTGCCTCATTGCCTTTGATTCAAGAACCCTGCACCGAACGATTTACTTGGAAGTTCTTTGGTCGGAATCACCATCGCTGTTGGACAAGTCTTTGTCAGGCCGATTTGTATTATGCAGGCTCTATGCTCTCGCGTTCTGACATTTGGCATCTCATGATAAGTTTCGGCTCCATGAGAAATGTCCATGGCATTCCCAGCAAGTGTGTCCATGAAGATCACAACAAGAGCTTTGAATATAATTACTGCTATGAAAACCTCGCAACTACATCAACGAAAAACGGCCTTTGAGAACTCAAATTCTACTCTTATCCCTCGTATCCTTGACGACATCAAACCCAGTCCACCCATCCAACTTCTCCCGAATCTCTTTGGCATACTGTGGAATACCACCCGCAAAATTAACCTGCTCAAACGCCTTACCCGGCATGGAACCACCCATATACGTCGACCGCGTCGTCGGGAACAAGCTCGCGTCGCTCAACTCGTTGATCCGCTGCTTCCACGCCTTGGTCGCCTCCGCGGTCGGGTTGACGTACTTGATGCTCTCCCGCTCAATCTTGCGGATGCAGTCGGCGATCCAGCGGCCCTGGACCTCGACCGTCGAGGGCCCGTTGCTCAGCAGCGTGGGACCGTGGGGGCCGTACATGTGGAACATGTTGGGGTAGCCGCTGACGGTGGTGCCGAGGTAGGTGTTTGCCGCGGCTTTCCATTCGTCTTGGAGGTATGTGTTGTTGATGCTCTTTAGGCCCATGTTTGTCATGCCTCCAGTGGTGATGTCCTGGGAAGTTTTGTGTTAGCTTTTTGGCGAGGTCTACAACGTTACGTATGCAGGGAAAAGATGTGGTGCTGAGGTGCTTCGTCTAATGCTTTGTCGCGTCTGACGACACTTGTACAAGATTCCACCCCCTTGCCTCTGCAGATAAAAGAGAAGAAGACTTACAAAACCAGTGGCAATGGCAACCACATCAAAATCGTATGTCGTCCCATCCTTCAACCTGATACCCGTCTCCGTGAAGCTGTCAATCTCGTTCTTGCTAATGTCGACAACGTCCACATTGGCCTTGTTGAATTGCTCATAGTAGTTCTGCTCCAAGCAAGGCCTCTTGACGCCAAAGAAATGCGGCATCTTCTCAACCTTGGGCGCCAAAATATCCCTCTTCCTCGCATCCCCAATCCGGGTCCGCACATTCCTCGCCCAAAAGTCGTACGCCTCCTTATTCGCATCCGCATCGAACAGCATATCCTTGTAGTTTCCCAACCAGAACCGGAACCCGCCGTGCTCCCACAGCTGCCGATAAAACGCCTCCCGCTCCTCGGGCGAGTCGTCAAAGGTGTTGCGCTCCACCATGCCGTAGAAGAAGCCGCCGAAGCACTTCTCGCGCAGCTGGTAGAGGCGCGGGTACCACTCCTTGCCGATGTTCTGCTCCTGCGCCGTGAGGTTGCGCTTGCCCATCGGCACCGCCAGGTTCGGCGTGCGCTGGAAGACCTTGAGCTCGCCGCTCTCGCCGACGGCTTTGCCCCATTCCTGGGAGATTTGGACGCCCGAGGCGCCGGTGCCGATGACGGCGCAGCGCTTGCCGCGGACGGGGACGTCTTCTTCGGGCCAGAAGGAGGAGTGGTGGACTACGCCTTTGAACTTTTCGACGCCGGGCCAGTTGGGGATGTAGCGTTTTGAGGCCTAGGTTTTGGTGGTGAGTTTATGGGCGGAACGAGGTGTGTGAGAGTAGAGAGACTTCAACTTACGAAGCCGGCTGCGACGACAAAGTACTTGCTCTTTGCCAGGCGGCCGTCGGCGGTCTTTACGTGCCATTTGCCTTCGTCTGGGTGGAACTGGGCGCCGGTGACGACGGTATCAAATGAGCAGTCTTTGGAGAGATTCAAGACCTGCGTGACTTGTATCTTAGCTTTTGTTCAAGTGTATCCCTTGGAATTATATTGTGTGGACTGACCTTGTCAACGTGATCAAAGTACTGACGAAGCTCCTGGTAATTGGGGTAGTTGGTCGACCACGTCCAGTCCTTGAACACCTCGGGCCACGAGAACTCATACTCTGGGACCTCTGAGTCGACTCGAGCACCGGGGTAGCGGTTCCAGCGCCAGGTTCCTCCGAACGAGGTTCCGGCTTCGTAGATGACTGCTCGTAGACCCATCTCCCGGAGGGTCTTTAGCATAAAGACTCCGCCTTGATAATCATGTTAATCTTTGAATGTGATTACCAGGTGGGATTTGCGATTTAATAGCTCACCGAATCCACCGCCTACGATGAGAACATCTACGTCGAGGTTATCGGCGTAGGGCCCGTCCGTCTGACGACGCTTGGCATAGTCCGTCAGATCGGTCGCAAATTTCTTCTGCTGGGTAGCTGTAATCGTAGCCATGTCTGGAATTTGCAATATCAAATTCTCAAAAGTAAATGTCAAACGAGGATAATAATGATATGAAGGGAGCCGAAGCTTGATGAATAATGTTCTTTCGTCCAATTTCTCCAGATTGCACACAGAGTCGAGGGAGTTCAATGCTTCTTATAGCCTCGTGTGACGACATACTGAAGTCTACCTTATCCAGTTCGTTTCGCATGAGACGTGTTGCTTTACGTGACATCAGACGACTGCAACGGGTATTCCCAGAGCATCCTGATGGGGACACTGTACTCCAACATCATGTACGGATACCTTGGAAGAGGCAACCGCAGTTACATTCTCCGCACCAACATCTGCCCGCATTCGCGGCATTGCATCGATATCCCCATCAAAGATACTGCTGTCGCCCCGTAGAGGCCGCAGACGCCGAGGCCCTCAGAGCAACGTTGGACGCATGAGGCCGCAGCAGATAGATGCTATCTATCCCGCATCACCCGGCGAGGTTGTACTCACCTCAGACATGCAGCAAAACGCCTCGAAGTCCGCATATCATTTCCCCTCAAACACTCAAACACCAGCCTTGTCGTCGCGTCTGCACATCCCCTCATCACACCGAAGGGAGGAGAAGACTTCGAAAGGAGGAGCCGCTGCGGATCCGCCCTGCAGGCAAGGCGATGGGCGTATACTGGATGGAAGAGGTGTCAAACAAGACGGGATGCCACAGTGAAAATGCGGAGAGCCGCTGCGGCCGTGGAGCGGATCCGCAACTGCCGTGACACTACCGGTGCTGTTCTCATAACCGCTTTGCGGGGAAGGTCAAACTCTCAGATTCGCATCGTGGGGAGGGAGGGATGGTCCATGTCTTGAGACGAATCAAACTTGGAGAAGTTGATCTGCCCCCAAGTCCGGAATAGGTGCCGTTCAAAGTGTGTGTTGGCGGCGGTGGTGGTGGTGGGCCGAGGTTGGACGCGGTTCAACTGACTAAAGTACTAAGGTTTGCATCTATTTCGTCAACTTGCGTGCGTTGTGCTTCTTGTTTGGGCCTGCAGCTGAGACGATGGGTCCCCGTATTTAATGCTACCGCACCGACATGACTGCTTTGGAAAAGGATAGGCGCAGATTGCCAAGACGAAGCTCGGCCGAATTGATCATCTCTGTGATCTTCTCATGCGTCTGCTGTGAAATCTGAACTCACTCACTCACACACACACTCATACCCCTCCTTCCTCACATGAGCCGTTCATCTCATTTATCTTCATACGCCATCTCACTCACCCCATAGAAACTCACTTTTCACACAAATACACACACTCACACTCAAAATGCCTCTCTCATCACAAGCAGTCAACGAAATCAAAGGCATCGTAGACAATGCCGTCACAGCCTCCCCCACCGGGATTCCCGGAACGACCGTAGTCGTAATCGACCGCACCGGTACCGAACAATTCGCCCACGCCGCCGGCACCCGCGGCGTCGCCTCCTCGGAGCCCATGACCCTGGACAGCGTCTACTGGATCGCCTCGTGCACGAAAATGGTGGTCGGCATCGCGTGCATGCAGCTCGTCGAGAAGGGCCAGCTGAACCTCGACGACGCCGACCACCTGGAGAAGCTCTGCCCGGAGCTGGCCGACATCAAGGTCCTGACGCCCGAGGGCAAGCTCGTGGACAAGAAGCGCGGCATCACGCTTCGCATGCTGCTGACGCATACGGCCGGGTTCGGGTATACCTTTTTCAGCGAGCGGCTGCGCGATTGGAGTCTGCCGGCGGGGATTGACGAGTTCTCGGGGAGCGTGAGGGATATGGTGCAGCCTTTGCTGTTCCAGCCGGGTGAGGGCTGGGAGTATGGCGTAAGTGAAGCTTTGGAAGTAGCACTATCGAGACCATGGTTTCTAACTCGGATTTGCAGGTCGGCATTGACTGGGCTGGCATCGCGTTGGAGCGGGCCACGAACATGAGTCTGAATGACTACATCCAGACCAACATCTGCCAACCTCTGGGCCTCAAGAACGTCAACATGATCCCGACGCCCTCGATGAAGGCGCAGTTGGCGTACATGCACTACAAGAGGCCCGACGGCAAGTTGGTCCACAGAGACCACCCTCTCCATCGCCCATTGATTGTGCAGTCAGAAGAGGAGATCCGCGCCTGCTTCAACAGCGGCGGCGCCGGCATCTTTGCGAAGCCTCAAGAATACACCCGTACGTCCTTTTTTTCTCTCTCGGATTCATGCCCAACTATCGAATGACTAACTGAATGATCCCAGGTATACTGGCAGTCTTCCTCAACGACGGAACCTGCCCCATCACAAAAGCCCAAATCCTCAAGAAGGAGACGGTAGACGAAATGTTCTCCAACCAGATCTCCAAATTCCCAGACTTTGCCCGACAGGGCGTTCAGGATGCGAAGCCGGAGCTGACCAACGGCATCCCGGAGCTCTACCCGCTCCCGGGCAACCCGCCGCAGGGCTGGGGCCTGACGTTCATGATCACGGGCGGGCCGACGGGGCGCTCGAGCGGGACGGCCTGGTGGGCTGGGCTGCCGAACCTGTTTTGGTGGTGCGACCGGGAGAACGGGGTGGCCGGGATCGTGTGCTCGCAGATCCTGCCGTTCGGAGACGCTTCGGTCATGGGGCTTTGGGGGCAGGTTGAGGCTGCTGTATACAAGGGGCTCAGTGCGTGATATCTATGATGATGAACGATTCTCAGAATATCAGTCTAAACACTGTGTTTCCGCGGGGTAGGCGTCTTTCTCCTACTGTTGAGGCTTGTTTCTAGTCGGAATTTTCGGAAACAGATTTCCATGTATGGATGATTTCCTATTGGTCCCCTTTCATCAGAATGAAGCTAGTAATATGCCAAAAGGACTTGAACCAATTCCATTGCCAGAGACTCAGTGCATGAGGGATGTCCCGCTCGCCATTGGTTTAACTAGGTACCTAGGTAGGATGCAACTGCACCTCAAAGTGGGCTGATTCTCCCATCAGAACCCTCCTGACGGTTGAAGAATGCAGCCAGCGACATGGTAAGCTTCAAGAACGTCTAACCAAACCATTGGATCCCTTGAACCTGTGCCTCGTAAGGTTCACCGCAAGCAATGGAATCCGGGGTTGACAGCTCTCGCTTCCGGAGGATGGGGAACCCCCCTCCCTTTCTTTTCCCTTCCCCGGATCCCATCTCAACCCTGGTTCCCCCAGACCAGCCAACACCGGACCTGGCACACACTAAAGACGGAATCTCAACACAGAAGAAGAGGATCTGCGGGGGGGGAATATGAACCAACTGGCAAACTCGCCGTAATGCGTATGCACCCCGCTTTCTTTTCCCTTGCTGACGCAGGCAACGCTAGAGAGTCTAAGAAAAGGTGAGAGAAGGGGGAAAAAACGCGGGGTTTTGGCGACAGGGACCTCCCCGTGACGACGTCGTTTCGGATGGCCGGGGGATTTGACTGGTCACGAGTTTTGGAACTAGCGGGGATTTTTCTTTGTTGGGGGGGCAAAAAGAAACTGGAGACAGCTGGAGGAACCACACCCACCCCTTCTTTCTCAGCTTCGATTGTCTCGAATCTCCGCCTCACAACCTGGCTCAACCTCCACATTGAAATCTCATCTCACCTCACCTTGACACATACCCACCGAGTAGTGTGAGAAGCAACGCGATAACCAAAGGCAGAGACGGACGATACGCGAGACGATACGCGAACGCGATGAGGCGGCAGAATAGCAGCTGCGACCAATGTCGCAAGGGCAAGCGGGCCTGCGACGCCGGCGCCCTCAAGGATATCCAGCTGTGTCTGGATGCGGACCTTCAGTGGGAGGTTGGTAGGTAGCACAGAGTGAAATGAGCAATGAGACAACGAAACACTCTGTCTTCACAACGGAACTAATTCTCTGAGGAACAGACTGGCAGACCATGAACGGGCCGTGCTCAAACTGTTCAAAGACGCGCAAGTCGTGCACATTCAACTGGGCCCGGTCACAGCAGGCCCAGCTCCGGGTCCGAAGGCAGTCCGCCGAGAAGACCGCTGCCGCTGCCGGCGCCGCCTCCGCTTCCGCCGCGCCGAGTCGGAAGAGGGTTAAGTCAACTCACAGCAAGAAGGTCAACAACGACAGCAGCAATAGCAACAACGCTTCGGTGTCGCCAGCATCGCAAGGTCCATCAGGCCTGAGTGAGGCCCAACTCGCCGAGCTTCAGTCACTCATCCCGGATCATATCGCATCACTCACCCACGAGACGCCAAGCTCACATGCCTTTGGCGGTGCAGCAGCAGCAGCAGGAAACGACTTTGGATTCCCCCAAAACCTATTCACGCTATCCCCCGCCGACGAGCACCTCACCTTCGACCCATCCGCCGACGACGCCGCCTCGCTCCTCTTCCCGGGGCCCTCATCCCTTTCAGCGCCCAGCTGTCTCTCAGATGAGCTACCAGGCTTCGACGACGCCGACCTCGTCTCCATGCACGGCGCCTCGACAATCAGCCTCAGCCCGGACTCGACTTGTTCAACCATGGGCATCAACCCGAATGCCCGCAAGAGGGCGTGGCAGCAGGCGCACGCCATGAACTATGCGCCACATGGTGCCGGTGCGGGAATCTCAGAGTACTCAGCCACGCAGGCGATGATTGCACGGACGAATCAGACGCTCGTGACGGATAACCTCATGAAGCTGTACCACGACGTCATGGAGGGCGCGCTCTCGTGCTGGCTGGTCGAGCAGAACTGTCCCTACATCCTAACCCCCACACAGCTGGAGCGCTCGAGTCTCGGCGACGCGCGAGGTCACAACCCGACGCAGATTCATCTCAATCTGCCCAACAGGATCTATCGCCGCGTCTTCAAGCTCGATAAGTCTCTCGCCTCGCTAGGTCTGAAACCACTCAGCGTATCCGAAGATCGCAAAGCCACGAAAGCGCTACATCTCGCCATCATGGCATTCACGGCGCAGTGGGCGCAGGGCAGTCAACGGAGTCAAGCGCGGTACCAGAAACCAAACGGTTTTGGAGAATCCGCGCCGGCAACCGAAGAGGAATTCGACACGGCGCTGCAGATATCGTTCTGGAACCAGGCGCAGCGGTGCCTGGATGATTGTGCTGGGGTAGACTCGTTCAAGGTGGCCATGGCGGAGCTCCTCTTTGGTCTCACGCAGAAGAATCAGGAGAGCGCGGAGGGGATCGGATGGGAGTTCAGCGAAGGGATGGTCGGTCAGAGTCAGCTGGGGTACGATTACGCCAACGGAGACGGAAACGAATGGGAGACGCCGGGGACAAAGGAAAAGGTGCAGACGGCGCTGGACGAGGAAGGGTACTCGCTCTACGTCGAGCGCGGTGCCCGGCGCCTGCACGTTCTCAAGCGCAGGTCTGAAAATTTTGAGAGGAGGAAAAAAGTAAAAGCACGCGGCGCCGCCAACGCGAGGACCGAATCAGGATGGGCTGTCGGTAACGGAGAAGACGCCCACGGCGAAGAAAAAGCGACGATGAAGATGCTCTTCTGGCTCGCCATCATGTTCGACACCCTATCCTCCGCCATCTCCGACAGACCCCCCGTCGTCTCAGACGAAGACAGCCGCGAGACGACCACAACAAAGAAGCAAGACTCACCGCCCTGCAAAGACGAAGACGACGGCGCCATCCCGGCAGCGATCCCACCCCCAGAAAGCTGGAACGACCAATTCATCATCAAACGCAACCAGAAACTCGCCCCCCTCCGCTGGCCCTGCCCCACCGACACCTTCGAGCGCGAACTCCGCGACGCAGCCCCCGTCAAAGTCCTCCTCTTCCGCAAAATCACACGCATCCAAGCCCTCTCCTCCCGCGGCTCCGCCTCACCCAAATCCATCGAGGACGCAATCCAAGACGGGCTGGCGGTCTACCGCCACTGGAACATGATGTACGGCCCACTGTTCCGGGACTGCATCGAGCACCACGACGCGATCCCCTCCAAGATCCAGAGCTGGTACATTTGTCTGCTGGGCCACTGGCTCCTCGCGGCGATGATGATGGCGGATTGCATCGCGCTCGTGGACGAGCAGGGGCTGGGCAGCGCGATGCGGGCCACGGAGAGGGTGGCGAGCGGGTTGGTGGGTGATTTGAGGAGGGCGAGCGTGCGGGAGGTGTCGGATCTCGCGAGGGCGGCTACGCCGCAGCACGATGTGGGCGGGTTGGGTGTGTTGTTGGATTTTCATCCGGCTGTGAAGGAGGGGGCTTTGCTTACGGAGCCGTGGACTATGGTGCTGATTCGGTCGTTTGCGATGGCGGGGACGTTGTTGCTTGAGGAGGCGGGCGGTGGTGGTGGGTTGGGTGTTGGGGATGAGGTTGTGGCGGAGGCGTTGGATCGGTGTGAGGATTGTGTCAAGGCGTTGTGGTATTTGGGGCGCAAGTCGACTTTGTCGAGGCAGGTTGCTGGGATTCTGGGTGGTGGATTGCTTGCGGAGCGGGCGAAGGGGTTGAGCGTTGAGGGCATGGTTGGGAGTCAGGATTCTTGGAATGTTTTTGGGCCTGTTGAGATTTTGTGATTTAAGCGGCCTTGGGGTATCTAGGGACGGGGCCTTGGATAATGCAAAAGGTGGTTAAAAGGAGAGATAGAGTGCATGTATGTCGAGTTGTGCCGACAACTCAATAGTTAATAACGAAGCGACTGGAATACGATGTCACGATCATGGGCCATGTTCCGTTCATGGAGCACACAGCTGTTCCCCCCGTTGGCGATGCATGAACCTGATGACTGCCACTACAATAGATACCTCATATGATTAATGCCATGACAGAAACGAAGAGGTCATAGGTACCAGGCTTGAGATCCCTCATCAGCCCTACCACCTACCAGGAACATAAACACCGATCACATACCGGAGACTCGGTAGATACGTACAGGAGACCCGCTCCGTGCCGGGATAAAGATACGTCACTCATCCCTCAAACCCCGAAACCCCGCATCCGACCGCCGATAAGCAACCCCACCCGCCATCAACCTCCGTTCTCTCCCCCGGAAGACCTCGTTCCTCATCTCACCGACAACAAAACAAGACTCACAAAACCATCGAAACTCACCCAAAAATATCCGACACAGGCCCTACAAACCACAATCCTCCCAGCCCTCACCCCAAGAAACATGGCCCCCACCTTTCACATCACATCCGCAAACCCAACCCTCCACTGGTCAAGCAAAACCCCTCCCCTCCTCACAGTCCCCCAAAACCAGCCCGTAACCTTTGACCTCCACGACTCCTCCGGCGGCCAAATCACACCCACCACAACACCAACCTCCCTCGCGGCCCTAAACCTCGCAACTTTTGACCCGATCCACGGCCCCGTCGCCATCACCGGCGCATCCCCAGGCTCCGTCCTCGAAATCGAATTCCTCTCCCTCAAACCCTCTACGGGCTGGGGCTGGACCGCAATACTCCCTGGCTTTGGGCTATTAGCGGATGAATTCTCCAATCATGTTATTGAACACTTTCGCTGGGACGACGACGCGACGCATATCGTGTTTAAACCAGGCATCAACATCCCACTTCGTCCGTTTTTGGGGATAGCGGGAGTATCGCCGGCAGAAGAAGGTCCGTTTCCGACGATTCCACCGCTGGAGACGGGCGGGAATATAGATTGCAAACACATCACGGCCGGAACAAAACTCTACCTCCCCATCCGCGTCCCGGGGGCAAATTTCTCGTGTGGGGACGGGCATGCCGCGCAAGGGGACGGGGAAGTCTGCGGCACGGCGATCGAGACGCCCATGAAAGCTACGTTGCGGTTTACCGTCCGGAAGGATATGCCGTACGTTACGAGTCCGCACTATGATACACGCGGATCGGTGCATGCTCGCGGCCATAAGACGGATGAAGGTGGCGTGTATGCGGTGCTGGGTATTGATTCTGACTTGTTGGAGGCGAGTAGGAAGGCGTTGCGGAGTTTGATTGCGTATCTTGTTGCGGAGAGGGGGCTTGAGAGGGAGGAGGCGTATATGCTGTGCAGCATTGCGGCCGATTTGAAGATTGCGGAGATTGTGGACATGCCGAATTTTGCCGTGTCTGCGAGTATTCCTTATTCTATTTTTGAGGATGAGTCTTGATCTACCCAGGTACTTTTACATGGATGTTCCGAGGGATGTATCATTCATCCATCATACACACATCGTCATGATGAAGTCATGTCTGTCATCAACCAAGCACGCTTTCCTTCCTGAAAGACCCTGCCGAAGCCCTCTTTGAACTCCTCCTGACACCCATGTAATTAAACGCCGGATCGCCCATGACGCCAACTGTATAGTGCCTCGTTTGGTCACATTCTCTTCTAAACCACCCAAGCCGGAAGCCCAGGCCGTGCATGTGCCCGTGTACCTCATCCGATGGCATCATTTCGGAACCAGGCGGCAGATGCGTCGCCACGTTCGAGTTCCGGAGCAAGCTTGCCGCTGCAGCGATGCTGTGGAACCCATCCGGCGCCAGACCCCTCGCATCCATGTCCAATAGCCAGCTATCCCCGCCGCCGCAGCGTCGGATCAAGGCCGACACCAGGGCCCAGATGTTGAACAGGATGACGGCGCCCAGGATACCTACCACGATGTATGTGATGGTCGGGTTCTGCACCAGCCGACGGCGGCCATTATCGTACACGGTCGCCTCCACAACGGGAGCCGGCGAGGGACCGCTTTCGGCGATGATGGGCTTGCGGTTCACGACGTTGGCGAGTTGCGCCGAGCTGAGGGCGTAGTTGTGATATATGTTCTGCATCACGTCCGCCTGCTGTCCCTCGTCTCCAAACGCCGACATATCCAGCATCCCATACGGTTTGATCAATGGTCGGAAGGGGCCCTCCACCCCTTTGAACTGATCTCTTGTGCCGCCGAGATTGACCTCTGGGTACATGGCAAACCAAGTGTTCAGATCAAGCGTGGGGTCCAGGGGCCTCATGGAGGCCATATCTGGTCGTGGGGGGTTCTCCGGGTCGATGGCGAGGCGGCCGTCGGAGAAGACCAGATTCGTTTCTGCGTTGACTTCGACCCAGGAGTATTTACACGTCCAAACGGCGACAAACGAAAAGTTGTTTTGAGCCGGGTCAAATGCTCCCCAAACGTAGGTAGGATATAAAGCCGTCGTCAGGTTTGAGTGCGCCAGCTGGCTCTCGAGCATGCAGCCGTCCACGACTGGGTTTGCTTGCGTCTGAAGCATGCCTGAAAAGTATATGCTACCCAGCGGATCGGCCGGGTCAGTCCTACCAAGGTCGATGTCTTTCTTGATCCTTCTAGGTTTGTCATTCCCAGGATCACAAAATGTGACAACTACGGCGGCGTGATACGCTACTGTTCCGTTTGTCGTGGTAGTGTTATAATGGCTGATGTCGTACGTATCCTCGCTGAGCTGGGTGCACTGAGACTCGACCTTGGTCGCTGGTGTTGTGAATGCGACCGAAAGGTTTTTGGATGGGTTGAGGGTGTCCATGCTCTCGAAATTATGGAACAAAAGATTGTCAAACGTGTTTTCCGGATAAGTTAAGGAGCCTTCTTCCCGACGAGTCCAAAGACCATTGAACATTTCTTGTTTCGCTGTGTAGTCAAGCTCGTACCCAACATTGTCCCGTATTTGAAACCAAGTCTTTTGTTGAAATTGAGCTGGTGTCAACCCGGGGATGACTTCGACTGTAAAGATAACGGAGACAAGGGAAGTGAGTATCCCGCAGACGAGGGCCAGGCTTTGAGAGACCGTGACAGACCAAAGACGATAACGGAGCGAGTAGTACAGCGCGCGTAGTCCCAGCATATCCAATAAGGAGCGGTCAAGGTCGCAAGAGCTACATGTGGCTCTAGAGAGACGGTAGAGAGCCGCGAGGTCACGATATGACCAATCGCAAGAGCTAATGTAGAGGGACACTCCGAGTGCTATGGTTGCTGGGAAGGAGGTCCACATTAGGTGCAAATAGCCGTCTTCTTCAATGGTTGCAAGTCCATCTGATGTCTCGGAATGTCGGAGGGTAACGACAAGACTACTCGCCAACAGTATGGTGAAGATGCAGAATACTACGCGTGATGTCGTTTTCAAAACCAAGGGTGTAAAGGCGCCGCTATTCCAGTCCGGCGATGGGTCTTTGATTCCTGCAGCCCGGTTTGCGATGTCGGGGTGATTACTGAGAAACATTGAATTTCCGAGGAGCTTTGCCGGATCGCGGTGCCAGACCGAGGTGTGGTGATAATAACGCCAAAGTAGAAACGCAGTGATGCCGGTGTTGAAAATGAAGAGCGCAATCATCGCTAGACAAATCTTGGGGTTTATGGTGAGGCGAACGACACGCTGCAGCGATGTCCCACTTCCACTGGAGCTTTCCTTCTGTCGAAGATGGTAGTGGCTTGCGAATGGTCCAAGCCGTCGTGTTATGTTTTGGGACGAACCTTGCAACATGTCGGTCGTTACAACGTCTGGAAACTCGGTGGTCGCGTGGCCCCTGAACCTAAGATCAACACTGAGCGGACCTGTCCACCCCGAAACTGTATCCGCGTGCCAGATGTCCTTGGGCGGAAGTGAATTGTTGAACATTGTCATGATGTTTGGCGTGGACAAAGGTCGTCGCTCATCATAGACTGCCATCACTTTCGGCTTTACTCCGTCGTCGGTGACCTGAACTTTTGACAACCAAGCGTGCGGCTCGCAGATGACAGCGGCTGGTGGATGGAGATACTCAGACGAGTTATCGCTCCGTAGCTTGAATACCCCATTGTGATATAAGAAAGCCGGGGCTTGTAAAGGTAATCCAGAACAGGGTCGGCCAACATTTGAGTCCGTTTGCAAGCCCCAGAATGTAGCATTCAGTCTCAGAGAGGGCCAGGCGGCGAAATGCGGTACTATGACTGGTTCCTCGCATCCATCGAATTGAAGCTCCACGGTAAAGTTCATGTACAAGCCCCTGCCCTGATAGTTGGCGATGTTGTGCTGTTCCAAGATTGCGTAGGAGTTCAACTTGACGCACTGGGTGTCTAGGAAAAGCCCATCGACGGTGGCCGTTACTGGGTTGGCGACAGTTCCTCGACTGAAATCACTCCCGGTGTAAAACGTTTGAAACGCAAAACCGTCCGCGACCCCGTAGGGATAGTCGACGCTGAAGTCGTATTGTGCCCTTGCCCTGTAATAGACGCTCGCGTCCGGCGTGTATGTAGTTTCTGGTATCACGGACTCAAAGGTGTCTTGTAGAAGAATGTCGATAGGGCGTGTAACTTGGAGTTCCGTGAGGCTGTATAATCCAGGGGCAAGGACGATTTGGGCCTTGAGCAAGGCGGAAATGGAAGCCACCAAGAAAACAAGATAATGCCTCCGACGAAATGACCGGGAGAAAACAAGAGGTAAAAGCATCGTGGTGTAGTCGAGTGCTAGATCACTTTCTCCAAGCGAGGGACCCGAACGTAGAGAAATCCAAGGCATATACAGCATAGCTTGCAGCTCGACTCTGGCCCAGAAAATGGTCAAAATCGTAAGAACTAGACAGCAAAGCGTTAGACAGTCGAACGGGTTGTAATTCCCTGGAATAGAAGCCAAGAATACGGCGCACTACTTACATGCAGTCGGCCCGAATCGCCATAGATAAGTGTGCAATAGACTCTGGCGACTTTCGAAAAGCCCATTGTTGTTGGTTGAGTACCATAGCATGGCAGCCAGCGCCACGGCAAGGAAGAGAAAGAGGCTGGCAAAGAGTGCTAGCACAAGTGGACGTAGCCAAGTCGGGCGCCATGAAGCTGCCACGCATCCTTTGTTGTTACGCTCTTCATCGATGCCAGCGACTTTCACATTCTCGGTAGGCTTTAACAAGCCATGACTGGCATTGACGTCTGTGTAGGAGGTGCTGATCTGTGATTTCGAGGAGGGCTTGATGGATCGCGAGGTGTTTGAAAATTCGGACTCTGCGTTTGCAATAAGGTTTGTCTCTTCGCGAGGCCTCCATATGCCATTATTGCTGGCCGTACCATTCGATGTCTCGACGTAAATGGGCTCGTAGCTGACGGTCTTTGGCGAGAGTGGTTTCCGCCGGATGGTGTATGGCTTCTGGCTTTCCTCCCGGCGTCCCCACGAAGGATCGTCACCGTGCTCCATTCTTCTCATAACTCTTCGATACCAAGGGCGACTTCTTTCGCCGCTCAGCTACTAAAACCTCCAGAGGCCAAAAGAGATGAGCGAACGTCTAACGCGGAAACTCGCTGCGTTCTGGGGCGGATTGGCTGGTTGTCACCATTTTGTATGTATGAGCCATCCGGCTCAGTGCCGCGGGACTGCAGGACCAAGCCGTGGATCCATTGGTCTGACATGAAGAACGCCTCGAGATCTTCAATCCTCCACCTCAGGCTGTAACAATGCAACCTAGGCGGGGATTAAGCGCCGATGCAGGCGGGAGGCTCAGCAAGAGCACAAGAAGACCCACCACCCCATCAAGCTGATGGACTCTTCAGAATCAGAGCAGAAGGTGACTAGTTGCTTGACGCGTTTAAGCAAGAAATTTAGTAGGTGGAAATAGACGCAGATATGGCTGGGTTGAATAAGCGGTCAGCCGCTTGTCGTTAATTAAAATGAAAAACGTGAGCTCGCTGGAGCGGACGCCGGTGCGTCAACGGCCGACTGCGGCCAGCTTGATGTGGCTTGATCATCATGGATCTCCGCCTCCTTGACGGAAGGATGCGTTTCGAATTCACTGTTGCATGATATGATTCAACGGATTGGGACTTTGGTGATTGGGGGCTGTGTTTGTTGTTGGTTGTTGGAAGTTAAGGGTGGGAAGCTGCATGTTGGTTGTTGGTTGAACTGCAACGTTCACTGCCTTGGTTTCCAGGTTCCTAAAAATATCGAGGCCGACTGTGACCCACTTCCGAGCCGATGGGTGGATTCAACGGAAGCCGAAAAGCGGCACCTCGATTGCTGGAATTCGGAAGGTACGGAGTTTACCCCGCAAAGCAGCTTCCGAGGGCGCCGCATTCCAGAGTGTCGATGACCGCCGCAAGACTTAGATAGCCGAGGCCACTCCAATCTGCACAATCAACGGGCTTCTCTTACCGTGTAAGGCAATGAAAACCCGACGGGCCTCTCGGTCTAGAAGTCCGTCTCGGCTGCTAGAGAGCGCCGAGTCCGGGCGATCTACTGCTGGCTACATCTTCCTTTTGGTCTACGTTACCAATCAGCAGATCTTCCTGACTGTGTTACGGTCCGAAGATGACTGCCGAGATGGGATCACTCCGTCATAATGAGATAGCGTCAACTTTCGTCCTCTTAAAGGTTTCAACGGCTACGAAAAGGCCCCGAGACTTATATAAGGTAACTGAAGGACGCAAAGAGATATAAAAGAGATTGTGGGCCCCATAGTCTAGCCCCAACTGCCGTTCATCTCAATATCTGGTACATCACACTCGCCAAATATGACATCCGAAGAAATCCTCCCCGAAAGATGGGTCGCAGCCTGGTCCACCAACGACCCTGCCGCTTTTGCGCAGCTCTTTGCCCCGAACGCCGTCTACATCGATCACGGCTCCCAGCTCCACGTGACCCGGATGGACAATCACCACCGGGTCTGGCGTAACGCCGTTCCCGACTTTACGGCGGTGCTGGATCCGTCTACGCCCATTTGGTGGGCCAAGAAGAACGGCGATGACGGGAAAGAGAGGACAACCTGCGTGTTTAGGTCCCTCATGAATGGAACGTTTTTGGGGTCATTGCCGAGGAAGGCGGCGACGGGGGCGGAGTGGTGTTTAGTGGCGATGGTTTGTATGGAGATTGAGGATGGATTGATTTTAAAGCTGGATGAGTTTTATCGGGATAGCTTTGAGAAGGGTGTTCCGGTGGATCAGTTTCTTCGGGATGCGTGATGGATGGAACGACTTTGTCTTGATGCTTCTTCTGTGGATCTCTCCACCATCCACAATCTTACAATACCTAATCGAGTTCCATAGCTTGTGTCAACAGCGTCGAGGTTACAAGTCGTCTTGTGCCGCAGACTACGCAAATCCAATTTCACTCACCAACTCACTCAGTACCTAAATGTACAGCCATCACCAGGTCTAGTCCGATCAATGAGTCTCGATTCTCTTCCATTGGTTTCTCAAAGAAGAGCAGCAGAGTGGGCTAGTGGATGGAGCCTACTACGTAGACCGTTGCGGTGATTGAGGCCGGAAACAGACAGCGCCAGGGCCAAATTAGGGGTGGACCAGCGGCACAGCGGCAGTGGGCGGCTCGCTAGGCCCGCCAACCGACGGGGGCAGCGGCGCCATCCAATTTGGGACCGACGATAAGGACACGTGGAGCGCGATAAGACATGCTGTGGGGCCACCTTTAAATTTGTGTTTACCTCTGGCCGGTACGTACTGCCTCTAGTCCACCACCACCACCAGGGAACCCCAACACTTCGAATTGAACGGGCACACAAACCGCCGGCTTCCCTCTCCGTCCCTCGTCTCTTTGGTTCCTCCTCCCGCAATAAATTGTGGCCACTTGTTCAGTGTCGTCTTGTCTTTATTATCGGCTGCAACCTTGTTTAATTATCAAGCCTTGTCTCTTTGACAAACACCCGCTCGTCCCTTGCTTTCTCCCCCTCGTGGCACCAAGACATTCTCCTACAAACTTCCGTACGGATATTGGATAGCGTTTACTCGCAGCACACACGCATTAATCGCAATCACCCACAACCAAAACATAATCAGACTCGAGTCACACTATCGCAGCACCGGAAAACCAGGGCCCCAAACCAACCCGCTGTCGCTTCAACGCTTTTGCCCCTCCTCGCGTGAGAGTCTCGACTCTCCCCGGACACCCCCGGCCACCTGATCATCGCTCCCAGCCCCCCATCTCGCCCTCTTTCGCGCCCTCGTGGCCCTGGAAGTGGCACTCGCAGAGTTGCAGCAACACCTCATCTTTTGGCCCTTTCGTTCGTCAATCGTCGTCAGTCACACCGCAACAACCGCTTGCTGCGCGAGTATCCGCCTCCAAACAGCACACTACTGCACCTACGCTCTCCAGAGTCCAGACTTCCCACCTCTCTACTTTTTTTTTCGCCCTCTTTTACCCTGCATTTCTGCAGCAAAGAGAACCACGTCAGGTCTCACCGCTACGTCAACCGCATCGAAAAAAAACCTGCAGCCCATCATGTTCGCCTTCCTCCAGACCCTGCTCGAGTTCAACTCCCACGTCACGCTGTTCCAGCGTATGATGTTCCTGTTCTCCTTCTGCCTCTCTGGCATCATTCTCGCGGTCCAGGCGTCGCAGGCTGGGGAACCGGATCATTTGCGCATTCGCTGGACGCGCTTGACGGAACAGAGTCGGTGAGTTTACTTTTCTTTGCTTTTGGTCTCTTGTCTTTCTCTAGTTTACGGATACTCCCTGCATCGCCGTCTTGTCAACCAGGCGGCATAGTTCCAGACATCTATCTGAACTCCCTCTCGTCTGAACTAATGAAGAGAGTCAAACTCAATCAAACCCTCCAATCCATCCCTCCCAACTTTCCCCTCCTTGCTTACTTGCTTGCTTCTCTTTCCCGTCTACTCTCTGCACCTATCGTTTCAATGCGCATTGCAAAATCTCCCCTCTCCCTTGTCTCTTTGACTTTCAAACTTCCGTGCGCAGGAAGCCCGGCAGGCGGCAAGCGCCAATCTGCATCTGCAAGGCTTGCCCAAGGGCCCCAAGGCCCCCCCCCCCCCAAAATCCCACCATCAGCGCCACCTGGTTCTTCCATGCGACAAGGTTTCAAAGAAGAAAATCCCCGCAATTTAATCATTTCCCTTTTATTTTTGGGGACAAAGATCCAACACCCAACTCATTGAACGGACGGTTCCACGAATCCACGGACGATCGCAAACGCGCTAGCTCCAAGGTTACCTTAACTTGTTTTGCCCGTCCACATTTCATTTTTCCAAGGCAGCTGAGGGGTGGGGGTGGTACCAAAGCGGTCCAGCCCATCTCAACCTTTTTATAAGACCAACGCCATGGAACCACACCAAACCATACGTTCGTGACCTTCTTTCTTGTTGCTGACCTGTTCCCTCATTCGCAGTCCCTACTGGTACACCTTCTACGTCACCCAAGTCTTCCTCTTCGTCACCGGCGCCTACCCCATGCTCTACGACAAGATGACAATGTACATTGGCAGCGGCTACGAGGAGCAGATCCTCAACATCATCTGGGTCGGTCTGCTCAGCGTCGAGGCCCTAATGGTCGCCGGCGTCGCTGGTGTCGCGATTACGCGCAAGTTCAAGGGCGCACCGAAGCAGAAGATGAACTGAGGTCGCACACGTGCAAATACTGCGAGATTCTATACCCTTTATCTTTTTGTTGCTGTTGTCTATATTCGAGATTTATCTATCTATACCTCCTACCAGTGGAGACGAAGAACATACCTTTTGGGCGAAAAATATCATGCCTGCATATAATGCATCTATGGAGTCGGGGGCTGTTTTGAATATACCTTTTTATCGCATTGCGCTCGCTTGCTATTCAAGTGTGCCATCCCGAATAACCGACCGTCATTATCCTATCTACGAAGAACGATGAATCGATCGAAAAGACACCCAGATCCAAGAACAAAAGACTAGACAGACGGGCACCGAGTCCTAAGCATACAAACACCAGCTTTCGAAGAGTCCAGCCTCGAATTACTACAAGATACCCACGACCTATCCCACATCATACCCCAAGGGAAGGTCACGAAAGAACGATTGAACGAAGATGATGAGAATTACGAGGCGCGAGTGCTTCGCGCAACGAAACGAAGATACTTGATGGGCCTGGATTATGGATCACCACTCCGCCGCTAGCATGGAAACATTTAGCCGCTGAAGGGAACCAGGCACGAGCATACTTGGGTGGAAGGATAAATGATCAGAGGGCTTCGCTTCGCCTTAACCGGCAGCCGCCGTATGGCAACAGGCCCGGCTAAATACCCGAGTTGTATGGGCATGCGATGGATGGGAAACGATGCGCCCCACGGCTATCAACCCCCATACTTTCGTCGGGTAACATCAATACCAACCAACGTCGGTGGCATCGGCGTCAAAAGCAAGCTTTCTCAACACGGAGTAAGAGGGTAAGAGAGCAATATCGTCGAGACTACAATCTAGAACGACCCAGCCATCTATCTTAGCTCTATGAATCGGCATTTTATGCCTACGGGTAGTCACGAATACTACCAAAATACAAACTATTACCATTCACCTAAGAATTCCGAGATTGGCGATTGTGTTCCACACATGACCGCAGACCACGTGACGTGCACTTGCTCATTTGCGACTATCCTGTCAGCGTGCGAGAGAGATGCCCTTTGGGGAGGACTAAATTGCTGTGAAATAATATCCCTGTACCTGGCGACGATCCAGAAGGCGTTGACCAAGGCTTTGAAAGGCAAGGGGTTGCCGGATTCTACATAAGCCAGATCCTCCAAGGGTTCAATGTGCAATACTGGCGTGAGGTGGCTGCTATTGTCAAGGTCTAGGCGAGAGACGTTCTTTGGGTGGGTTAAAGTTGCAGTGAAGAAACTCCCGCATCCGCCGTGCAATGTTGCTACGAGGTGGCTGCTGTTGCCAAAGTCTGTGTGAGAGACATCCTTTAGGGGGGTTAAAAGTGCTGTGAATCAACCTGCATAAGCAGCTTCCTGCGGTAATAGCGCAGAAGACACGCTTAGCTGCGTCAGTGTATCTGATTTTGATAGGATGAGCTGATACCGAGTTGTCAGACGTCTGCCCTGTATGGTTCGAAATGCAGCCAGGATGCGTGATGGAAGGGTCAGCAGATGGTAGTTTTTTCACTTGGACCGAGCTTGCACAGGATTCTGAGATCCTGATAGGGTAGGTACGTTACGCCAATCGAATGTTTGGGGAGAGAGCCTGGCGAATAATAGCCTTGGGGCGAGTTAAGAATGCTGTGAAAGTCACTGTAGTTTCAGATATATGTAAAGTATCAGAATTTCTGCACGTCTTACACACCACCTCACTCGACATGGAGAGGGAAGCCACCAGTTGGCGGTCCTGTGGATGATTGTTGAACTTCATCATTTTGTCTTCCTAGTCATTTTGATTTTCGGTCTTGATATCAAGATCAATACAAGTCGCATAAGCGCATGGTCTTGTTATCTTAGTCTTTCGAACTACTTCGTCAATGTATGAGGTCCAAGGGCATGAAACAGATTGATGATGAGGCCCTTTGGGCGAGTTAAGAATGCGGTGAAACAGGCTCATCCCCCGCAAACCGGAAAACTCGGGCAACTACTGGTCAGTACCGACCGAAGGGGTTCCGCTTACGTGGAGCTCTTCACGGAGTGACAATAGCAAAGCATGAGGAAGGGAGACTGATGAATATCTAAGCTTGATACACGCTTCAGATTTTCCCATCTGACTCGACTGACGGGTCTATACCATGGCGTGATCTTGTTCACTTGACCTTGTCATCAGCGCACGCATTTTGTATTGTTCTCAACCTCGGAAGTCTGCAAATAGGGCAACTTGATCGTTTCTAGAGTGCCTGCTGGTTGTGTTTGGTAGTCGGTATTATAGAGGAGTATTTGCATGCTAAAAGGCACCAAGATATTAAGGAATTCATGAAGTTTGACACTCGAGCAGCGTGCTCCTGAACTTAGTTATCCTCTTTGGCCAACTTACCAACTTAAAGCCAATGACTACTCATGTACACGAGCGAGTGCGAGTTAACGTCAGTACATGGGTACATACCTTTATCAAGTGTAGTAGCGAACTATATGAAGATGTGATCCTATTCTGATTATGTTCGCATTTAAACCTTTCAAAAAAGCGTCGGGTTAAAGAAATACTGGAAAGCTGATTAGTGATGTCAACTCTTACCCGATGGGATAGTCAGGCTGCTCGAGGGGGTTAAAATTGCAGTGAAGAAGGACCAGGGTTTCGATGCATTCACCGTTGTTCCAACCGTCCCGGGGGGCATGTACTAGGATCCCGTTGGAAGGTCGTTTGGCCAATAGAAGCCTGGGAGCTGCGAGTGTGCCGGGCCAAGAGTGGGCAATCCTATCATACTAGCTGAAAGACGAGAGCTAGACAATGATTTTTGATGGGCAGGGCATGGGTTAAAAGCGCAGTGAAAACAAGACTGGGTCCGTAAGGCTCATGCGAGCTGACGTCAGTGCAAGCATATCTGAAAATACCACTACTCGATACCTTGATATCTTGAATTGAGCCATTAAATGTGCAAAGGAAACACCGTTGGAGCCACAAACTGAACCGTGGCTTTTGTCTCCCCTGGATGAGTGCCAGCTTACATCGGAAAGTAGCTGTTGACGTTGAGACGCATTTTCGAGGCCGTAATCTTCCCTAAGTAGGCAATTCTTGAAGAATCAATCCATAGAAATGAGGATACACGTTTGAATACAACCGAGTTCTTTCGCAAGGACTAAAGGCGATAGTGGAAACTAATCTCATTGACACCATGAATCTGGATCTGAATTTCTAGGCGATATCTCATGACAGAATTTATTGTTTGCCAACTGGGGAAACGACGGAGAGTTCTCACCCTCAGCTGAGGTACCGCAATCACAGCGAAGCACATGAAGAAAGACGGGATTCTTTTCGGTACAGCCTCTGAGTGAGTCCATGTTTGACTGGCGACAAGACTCGACGCTGTGTAGGCGTCAGTCAGACGAACGTGTTGTGAAGTAGGATGCAACAAGGCCATAGTACGGTGTACGTGAAAAAGGCGCCGTTTACGGCTCTGTGTAGGACAATCGTATTTTTCCGGATGGAATAGCTGAACATTTCTGATTTTGGCCGTTATGTTTCTGATTTGAATGAGTGAAGCTCTTTGCCATGGATTCAGCACCCAGTCCTCCATGGCCTAAGGCAGAAGAACCATCCCTTTGGGGCGAGTTAAGAATGCAGTGAAGAACGCAATAAAAAGGGCTGCATTAGTGCGACTGCATTAGTCTGTGGCCTTGGGATGCATGGGGTTTTGTCTCAGATACATGCATACACCAGGTGGGCTCTCAATGTGCATGACTCTAGGGAAGGCTTTCATGTGACTTAAAGGTGTGTTGGACTTCAGATTTACCAAGGAGATTCTATGGGGATCTTGCCACATGATCGCGCAAGCATTCGAGGATCATTGTTCATGTCGTGGAGCGCCCCAAACCACTTCATAAGGTAGGAAAAGCTCCACCCAAGCATTCATATACCACCATATCTAACGGACAGGGTCATAGAATAGGTCTTCACACCAGGTATTTTCAGCCACTTCGTCTCGTCGCTTTCTAGAGGGACAGACTTGCTGCTTGTAGACTTATAGATGGCAAGGTCCTATTGGAGGCCTGCTTCGCTGACACGAAGCCTAAAGCTGCGCCAATGGGCTGTTAGGGCCACGCTTAAGCGATCGGTGTGCCAGAATACGCATGAGCAAAAGCGTCCGTAAACATCCTTGGTGTGGGTTAAAAACGCAGTGAATGGAAAAAAGGGTGTTCAGGAGCGCAACAGAACACCCTCTTCTGTAACAACCCAACTTGAACGGGCATTACCGTATTGCCACTTTCGTCGACCTCATCCTTAGACTCACTCACGACCTCCCTCCCATAAAATTCTAACATTTCGTACTTCTGAATTGAGATCATGGCAACACCTGATCCCGAACTAACTTCATTTAATTCAACAGCGGTGACGGCAACCTCAACAGCAACGTCCTGAACCTGTCAGGAGTCGAAGCCTCCTTAACATGGGGTCACCTTACTGGTGGCAAGATATTTATTAGCTATGAGTACTGAAGCAGCGCGTTTTGTGTAACTTCGGGCTGTTTTCCGCCGTTAGAGGCGATAGCTCTGGGTATGAAGAGGCCGACTTCTCTTTGTCGTGATGCCACCCCCTTCTTTTTCATGAAGTGTCTCCAAAGTCGACGTATCTAACTTCTCTAAAAGGGTGAGGAGCACGTGGGCGAATTGACTTTGTGTGCTTTCCGACGCTCTCGCCGAGAAATGTAATAATTAAGTGAGCGAGGGCACCCTGCGGCTCGCGCCAGAAGATGACCAACGTGCCTGGGGATAGGGTCATCGTACTCCGTATGCCCGAGGGTGAAAGTGGGGAATTGACTTTGCGAACTCCCTCCTTTTGTGGTTAGATCACCGCAGCACAAACTCTACATAAGTTCCAAAATGCTTGAGTAGAGCCTCAAAGCTTAGCCATAAACGGCTTGGTAATCTGATGAGTTAACTTTCGCTGTCAAGACTTAGCTTCATAGCTAAACTATCAATGACAACGCCTCACTTAATATAATTGAATTCATCTAGACCATCTCTCCTTTCCGAGGCCAAGTCTCGCCCACGATTGGAGACATTTCCCCGCGTTGCACCCTTTGGATAAGTGATCGTCGCAGTCTACTCCAACGTATTATCAATTACCTTATTCCAATGCGATGACGACAAGCCTACTTTTGTGTAAACAGCGGCATCATATCAATACGCAGCCTCAGTGCAAAACTGCAAATGCACCCGCAACTCTGGTAACTCTCGTGCATTGTGGCAGAGACTCAAATTTGTCGGTGGTTTTGCACTAATTCAGAGAATACCTTCTTGCATAGTCTGCCTGAGACGCAAAATCCTAACCTGGATATCGTGTAACTCAAGGAGCGGAACAATATTTCCTCACTCGTGGGGGAGCCCTGAAAACGAAATGAGCAGATTCATTGCCTCGGGCTGCAAAAAGTACGTCTAGTACGTTCGTGGGTTAGAAAGTCCCGTTGAGAGTTTTTCAAAGCGCCGTCTAAACATTGTCTATCCGCGAATTCCGGCCACGATTCCGACCACGAGCAACGCACCGGCCACCCCGGCAACATCGACCACCCCGGCCTTGCTACTGGCATTAACACCACAAGCAGGTCTGCTACGTCGGCCAGCTCTTTTTCCGAAGAGCTACCATTCTTGTCTCTAAAGTATGGTTGATTACGGTCATTATAATTGTCCCCTTTTCGCGAACATGCGCCGCGAGGGGGAGCAGGGGTGCGGGATGTTTGGGTTGGTGCTATGCCCATTGCAGTTAATCCCTTTAAGCGCATGGCTGTGTAATATTAAGAAGAGGATAAGATTGCTGGAGCCTGGAGGTACTATCATCGAGACTTTGTGTCTTGTTGTGATGTTAGTCACGCCGCTCGACCTGCTCGTATTCCTGAGTCTAGTTGAACTATGGCTCCAAATCAGTTAGAGCCAGTTCAACCACTATAACAGGATTTCAACCAGGTCGTTAGGAGGCCACCAGAAAGATTTATCAAATTGATGAAAGCTAATTACTTATGAGAATCAAATACTATGGCTTTCACAGCATTATGCAAACAGAAACACCAAGAACTTAGATAGAGTGCTGTTCTTGTTAGCAGTAAGTCAAGGCAACTAACTGCACCACGAACAGCAAAGCACTGGTGATGATGTTCGGATATCCGGAACCAAAAACAGTATTTTCTGTTTCGTGCTAGACAGCTACGAGCTCACAAGGATAAAGTGCAGAGGGTGTAATACCGAGTTGTCTTGAAGGACACAGTATATAAAGACCATTAATATTCCACACTTCAGCTTCACGAGCATCTCATCACATCCACATCTTTCTCACTCTCTTACCAACAGATCTTTCAAATCTTTCAAACTCAAGATGAAGTACATTCTTTTGACCACTGTCTTTGCCGCTGCCTGCGCAGCTGGACCTCTGGCTGAAGTCAGAGATCTGACTGGCACGCCCGAGAACACTCTCACCTATGTCGACATTACTCCGGCTGATTTGGAACCGCAGAACGCGAACTTGACCGATATCGTCGCTAGAGATACGCTACCCAACACCAGCTGCCCAGCTGGACAGACTTATGATCGCTCGGTCTGCTACAAGTCCAACATCATTCGCAGCTTCTGCGTTGCCAACCCTCGCAGCAACCGCGAGAAGATTACGGACACCCCTTGCCGCGCCAACGAAATCTGTGTCCAGCGTCGCCTCGTCAGCAGCGGCAAGAGCTACGCCAAGTGCATTCCCGTCGTCGACCTTGTCTTGTGGAAGACCAGCCCGGACGGAAACAAGGAGGGCTGCACTACCACCACCGTCAAGGGTGGAGGAGCCCACCACCTGGGAACAATCGTATACGATGTGAACAAGAACCCTATCCAAGTCGACAAGATCCGTTACCTCGGAGAGCCTGGTGAGGTTGATGAGGGAATTGGCGGATCTACCCCGTTCTTCAGCAGCAACCTCTTCAGCTTCACTGGAGGCCACTACCTCAAGAGTAAGGAAACAGATGAATCGATACAACAGAATCATGCTGACGATCAAATAGCTTGCGTCTTCGCCGGCGGCTTCGGAAACCTGAACGCCTACTCCTGGGCTTGGGTTTAAATCTGACCTGAGTTCCGAGACCTTTGTTACAGTCCGTCATGCAGTGATGGCAGATGATCAAACCCCTCTGGCGGTGAGCGACTATGACAAGATATTTGTACTGTAGGATCATGGGAACAACAGGGACTCGACTAAGAACGGAAGGAACCTGGCACAGATTTGAGCGCTCTTGGTGGATTAGAGCCAACGCTCATTCAGAGAGGAGCTGTTCAGTATGACTCGTATACAGCATGGCCTGAGCCTCGGTCAAGGTCAGACTTCCATAGCTCTTTGACAATAAACCGGTATTTATACCACTTTCAGCTGTTCTTCATCGTGAATCGTCCTGTTGAGTCTGGGTATCGTCTTGTTGGTCTCCAAAAAACCGGTCTGTTAAGCAGACTGTATTTCAAAACCGTGTACATCATCTGCTGCATGAGTTTGATTCCCTACTTCTGATATCAGACTCTAAGATCCAATAGCTGACGGCCACAATGCAGTGCCTTTGTGGTATTATGGAATCTAGAGAGGAGTTGAATGCTTGAGTGGTGGAAAGTAAAAGGACTATGTTTCATTGAAGTATTTGGAAGGCTGTGATCGAATATCTTTGTCTCGTACGCCTGTGAACTTGACACATTGGACAACCGGTTCTACTTGTAAAGACAGGTTCGAAAACGGTGGCCGTATTTGCGGATCATGAAATCGACAGAGACGGTCTTGCGAAGGAACCGTCCCGATATAGCAATCACACCAGTGTCACAGTTCCAAGTCTCAATCGCTCAGCACAACGTAGGCTCCGCGACATTATGAGCAGTATATACCATCTGGACAAAGTTATCCTTAGAAGGTTGGGCTTGTGATAAATCAGACCTCTCTGTCTCCTGGAAATACGCCGTGTACATCGAGGCGAGTAGCAGCTCACTACTTAGGAAGCCACCGGGCGTGGAACGAACAGTAGACGTGGCTACACTGATCAAATGGTGGTCGAAAACGGGGCCGGGGGGTAATCTGAGTGCTGAAGGCTCCATCGAACCCCGTGATGCGGACCTGTCATTCTCTGGACGACCCGCATGCTTCACGGAGCCTCCCGGGAGCAAGGCGTGGTGTCCCGTGTTTTTACAACTACATCGATAACTTTTTGACATCTGATCTATTAGGACATGAAGCGTCTCAACAGTAGGACGATGACATATTGTCCATGCACCCAAGGAACATGAGCACGGCGAGGAACAGCTTATGTTACGGGATTAACATTGAAACTTTACAAACACTGGCTTTCCATGTGTTCTTTATCTATACAGATGGGTATCATGTCCCAAACTCAAACTCAATCGCCACCTTATTCGGTGACGACGAGCAAATCTAGCAGCCGAGGCCGAGGCCCAGATCCAAGATTCTCTTGGCGGCATAAGCAGCAGCCACCATGATAGGAGCCTGTGTGTTACCAGTAGGGACCTCGGGGTGCATGCTGGCATCCACAACAAAGAGGTTATCAGTGCCCCAGACCTTGGTGTTAGGGTCGACGACGCTCTTGCCATCGTTGGCAGTGCCCATCTGAGTGGTACCGAGGTAATGGCTTCCACCACCGATGGCAGCCACGAGAGCCTCCGCGGTGGCGTTCTCGGAAACGGTAAGGATGCTGTTGGGCTCGCGGGCCCACTGGAGAAGCTGGTCGACGAAGGTAGTAAGAGCCTCCTTGTCGCCTTCGGTGTGCATGAGGGGGTTCTTGGTCATGTTGGTCGCGCCGCTGGGGGTGATCTCGACGGTACCGGTGGAGGTGGTGCCGTGGGTCAGGTAGACCTTGACACCAATGGTGTTGTTGCTATCAGCGCGGACAGTGCCCTGAACGTGACGGGTAGCGCCATCGGTAGTGTTGACGCTGGTCCAGAAGTTAAGACGCTGACCGGCTTGGGCCATAAGACCGCTGCCCTGAGCAAAGAGGTCAACAGTCTCCTGGTCAGGGTCAGTCCACGCAGTCTTAGGGAGCGCGATAAGCTCCTCCTTGGTGGTGAAGGTGACAGTGGCGATGCCGTGGTCCTTAAGGTTCTCGCCGACGGGGAGGTCGATCCACTGCTCCTTGGGCGGCAGCTGGATATTGGTAGTGCCGGAGGCAACGATTTCGATCTGCTTGGCGGGGCCGATGCCGGAGTTGAAGAGGACACGAGGGGTGGAGTGAGAGCCGGCGGCGAGAACGAGAGATCCACCCTTGCTGAGCTGAATGATCTCGCGGGCTCCACCGTCGTGCTCGACCTCGACACCGGTGACGAGGCTGCCGTCGCGGATAGCGCGGAGGACCATGGAGTGGAGTTCCAGGGTGAAGTTGGGGAGAGCTTCGGCGTCGGGCAGGATCGCGCGGACGGGGCTGTCGCGCAAACCGTGAGCGATCTAGGATAGATAGATGTGTTAGCATCTTTCCTAAGAAGGTGGTGATGTCGTTACTTACCGACCACGCAGGGTGCGAGTACATGAGCTCCTTAGACTCAGGGTCGTTCAGAGCATCTTGCTCGCTCCAGCCGTGAGCATCCAAGAACTTGGACATCACCTCAAAGGCGCCGTCATCATAACGCTTGCCATCCTCAGATGCCAGGATAGATCCGGGAAGACGCTTGTAGAACTCTTCCGCAGCCTCTGAGACACCATTCTCCCAGTGCCACTCCTCAGGCCATGTCGCAAAGTCAGCCGAGCGAGGCTTGATGTACATGAGCGCATTGAGCATGGTGGAGCCACCGAGGAGACATCCCGCAGCAATAGCGAGATCTCTGCAGTACTGCAGGTCCGGAGAGGCACCAGTGAAGTCGGCCATACCGGGAACATCGTACATGGTGACGGTGTTGTTCCACGGCATGGTCTTGTTGTTGCCGGTCATGTAGAAGGAGGTGCCGCCACGCTCGATGAGGAGAACGCTGCGTCCCGAGTTGGCGAGGCGCTCGGCGGCCACGATACCCGCGGTGCCACCGCCTGCGACGATGTAGTCGTAGGTGGTGTTGCGGGTAGTCGTGGTGTTGCTCCGGAGGCTCAGGCGGGCTGCTGCCGTCTCGCTCAGCGCGAGGAGCGCCGAGCTCAAGGTGATGAACTTCATGGTGGGTAAGGAGAGAGGGATGATGTTCAAAGAGACAAGGACAGGACACTCAACCAAGAGTCTGAGGAACCGGAAGCCATACGACGTTGGGCAGCAGGACAGAGCTATGTATTAACTACTTACATGATTCGAGCGATGAGATTGATAAGATGCGATTGATAATCCTCGTCTAAACTTGTCCAACTATCAAATTTCGGTACTGGAGGGATAGCACTCCGCAAAACTGGGTAGAGCTAACTAGATGTGGGAAAGATGGTTGCAATTTGGTGGATCTAGCAATATAAGCATACTGGGCAGCGGAGGCGCAACACGAGAGGCTCCATTGCATTGGGCAACTGACAAAGCAGATCGTGTAAAATTTCTGTTTTTCTTTAGTAAAATACCTCATACCGCATGTTTTGGCGAACTCAAATTCCTTCCGCCAAGCCGGACTTGTCTCCCTCAAGAAGCAACAGCAGTGGTAAGCGAGCTTCTTGGAAAGCGAGCATGACGGCGGTGGCAGGGCAGCTCGAAGCGGACTATGTGGAGAAAAGTCTGGGCGAAACGGAGTCTACGCAGTAGTCTTGCGGTGTCGTTGGTTGAAGTGTCTCTTCTTCAGCAAGCGTGATGTCACGCACCATCCGAAGCGCACCACGGCCATGTCAAATCGCTTGGTCATGATCTTAATGGCCAATGAGAAATTGGGTCCGGATTTTTCGAGTGAGGCTATGAGCGGCTGCGCCGGGCACTTTTGCTGCTTTATTGCTACGATCAGAAAACCTTGCTCATATGTGGATGGATTGTTGAGAGGACTTTGGGATAAGGGTTTATCCACTAGTAAGTTCGTCTCTGAGTCGCTCTTTGCGGCCAGGTACATTCGAAATTAAGCTTTTATGCTGCTACTATGTACGCGAAGTCCGAGAAGATCTCGCGGGTCGGCTGGTCCTTCCTTCAACCATGAAAACCCCGAGGTCTCGTCTCTATTCGTACCGTCGAGCTGCGTTGGTTTGCTGTAGTTCTGGCAGCATATCCTTCTTACCAAGAACGATGGCCAGATCAAGAGCCGTCAATGGTGATTCTAATCTCACCAATCTGCCTATTCGGCCGTCGGGTCCATCGGTTTTCTCAAGCTTCAGGTAACCGTTGCACCGGCCCTCTAAGTCGCATCCCAGCATCACAAGCCGGGTCACAATTTCAACATGATCATTGGCAACAGCTAGATGGATCGGTTGGAAGAAAGCATATTCGCCGCTCGACCATCGATTCAAGTCTGCCGGTCCAGACCCGTCGCTCTTCAAGAGCTCGTAAGTGCAGCCGATAGACCCATAAAGACATGCGAAATGCAAGGGGGTCAACCCGAGTGCATGGGTGACGTTGTCTGCTTTCGCCCCCAACTTGAGAAGCGCGCTGGCAGCTGATGGCTGATCGGCCATGACGGCGGCGTGTAACGGGCTGCGACCATAGTCATCTCCAACGTCTATCGAGGCACCCAAGTCGGCCAGGCCGCGGATGACTTCTCTACTGCCACCACAGGCTGCGTGAAAAAGGACTGATCGTCCGGCATTATCTCTGGTGTCGATGTGTTTAGTTGTGCCCATCATCTTGGTTAGTGCGTCTACCGCCTGCATGTTGCCGGTGGCTGCCGCTCGGTGTAGCGGAAGCTCGCCTAGGTCGTTGATGTGTGGGAACGAGTGCGAGCCGAGGAAGTCCTCTTTAATCAAATCAATAATCTTTCGTATCCTGTGATTTGCGAGCCCGGCAGGCGCATATGCAGAGAAGAGATGGAGAATGGTCTCTAGTCTCTTTGTCGTGAACTTGTGCAGAATGTCGGGGTCGGTTCCAGAGTAAAACGCGATCTCGGCTTCAGCTTGCAAGACCTCGGTTGTAATACCCTGCAGAATGTCGGGTCTTTTCTTGAGATTTAACTCTCTCTCTTCTTCCAGAAGATACGCAGCGAGGTTGAAGTGTCCATTGAGCACAGCAAGATGAACAGCCATAAAGCCGCTTCTGGTTTGACTCATGGTATTCGCACCTAGCTTCAACAACGTCTTGAGCATGGATAGCGAACCAAGAGTTGCGGCCCAGTGGATGGCTCTAAAGTCGTCAAACTCCTCTGTCTGCAGCTCTAGAAGACCTCTTCGTTGCCTTGCAAGAGACTGGACATCCCTATCACTTCGTGCTCGAACGGCCCGAATCAAATCGGCGTATGGCTTACTTTGCTCAATCTTGACGGCGTGGAGTTCATTTCCAAATCGAATGGCAATGTTGACTGCCGTCTTTGTCCTCACTCCCTCGGGTATGGGAAGTGTCGGTGCCAGCATAAGGGTGAACCTGTCTTGATAGCAACAGCAACGTGTGACTGCGCCGACCTCGTCGAAGAGTACCACAGGCTCTTGCGGCTCTGGAGTTCGCCTAGGCGTACTTGGCAGAGCACCCTCGTCACTTGGAGCAAAGAGAAGTTCAGAAGTACCAGAAACTTCTAGCTGAATAAATCTTCGGCCTCTTCTTTGGGACTCTTTGGCGTCGATAGTGATGAAACCCAAGCCTTTTGAGTTTTGGTACGATGCAGGGCCATCTGAAGTAGTAGTAATTTCGGAAAACTCCAGGTAGACGGACTCGAGACTGTTTCCAGTGTAAGGATGCTTCTCGTAGCACACTTCCCACCTTCTCCTGACCCGACGAAGCCCAATGGCAACATCTACGACTGATCGCTGGCTTTGTTCAAGTGACATGAAGCGCAAAACGACCATTGCACGGTTGGAGTGCGGCTCTTTAGTCCGTATCACGGATAGTGTGGTGTCCCATCTTTCCGGCGGAAATGCTTCGTGAATGGTAAAGGCAAGATGTGAAACAGCATCCTTTGAGTTGGGCCGAAGCTTGGTTTTCACACTGAGTTCAGGGAGGGCGTAGAATGGGTTTTCCTTTACGTAGATGTTCTCGTACGTCCCTTCTGCGTCATCGAAATGGTCCAAAGGGAACAAAATGACAGAGCCCTCTTCAGAGGCAACTCTTGCAAACTGGTCACTCCAAAGCCGTTGCAGAATGATACAAGGGCTCATCTCCTCGCTGGCAGAGTCGGCCTTGGAGACTATGCAATCCAAAAGAGCGTAGTACTCATCTCCATCCGGCTGTCGGGGGATGAGGAGAATGTTCGTCCGGAGCCCTTGGTTAGTGACACTGGTTGGCGCACTATCTTGGGATTCTGAAGGAGGTAGAGGTCGCACATGGTCAAAGTCGACCCTTGAGAATGAGCTTGGTGAACTTGCAAGCAGGCCGAAGAGGTCATCCGAGGGTTGAACGTCCTCTGGCATCCCCCAGAGAAACAAGGACTGGTCATCACTCTCTTTGAGAATCTCTTCTTGCAGGCGCGTGAAAGCTCGGTCACCTTCGCCATAGAGCAAGGGCATGTTCACCTTGAACAATCCTATCAGGCAGTATGCTTTGTCTTCCGGTCGCGTCGTCTGTCGATGCCCCGCCCATCGCATCTTATTCGCGACGCTGATGTCGCTGAGGAATGATGTGCCAGAGAGCACCTGCTCGTCAATGCCGGTAATTCTGGCAAGCAGCTGGCAAAAGACATTTCTCGACTGCTTTGTGTTGATGTAAGACCAGTCCCCAGCGTAGAACTCGACCATCTTTGGCGCAATGAGCTCCTGCAACGTCCATCCTCGGGTAAACCACCGACTATTCTGGAAACTCGAATCCTTGGCAAACGGGCTCTGCACGGAGACAGGCTCCACGTCGGAGAGGAACGCGTAACAAATGGCTGCCTTTTCGTACCAACGGTACATGGAGTTGATGGACTCCGACAACTCGGCGCTGCTAGTCTTGTCGATGCAACATGTATCGGCCCAGAGGTAGCGGTGGCGATGGCTCTTGGCCAGGTTGGCTGCATCTCGTATCTTGCGGAAGCCGTTGGTGGATCGGATCTGGTCGGCCGCATCCGCGGAGCCCGACCCCGGACCGGGAGCCGTGTCCGAGGCCAAACCGAGCGCCTGAAAGCTTTGGAACGTGACTTCGTCGCTGCCCCAGGTGTGAGACAATATCGCGTACTCCTCTCGGGGGTCGCCCTGCACCTCGACGAGTTTGAGGCTATCCGTGTCAATAAGCCACATCTCGAATCGGCTGCCTGGCGGAGGCAAGCGTCGAAAAGGTGTACACAGTAGGTAGGATGCCAAGGTTGAGGCGCCGATCGTCAGCTGAGTTCAACCCATCCGAAAAGAAAGGTGATTTGTTATCTTGGTAGAGAGATATGATTGGTCCGGCTTTCTGCAGCTAAGCTAGATCTTCAGTCCAGCACTGAGAACATCTTATGCGCATCATTTCATCAACAGCCGTGAAGTATTTGGAGGATATATTAAATGCCTAGATGTCATTGCAAGATACTGTCTGAGGCACCGTTCAACACAATTGTGCCCTTTGAAATGCGACTAGAAGTCATTGACAATTTGTCGACTAAAACTCCAGCAGTGCCACAGAAGCCTAAGTCAAATGACGAGTGCCCACAAGAGCCCAATCTTAAAATGGGGAAGACTCTTCAACGCCCCAAAGATCAGTATTAAGCTTAAGAGGTGCTCTTTAAGACTAGGTAAAACGCGCTAAGAAGCGAATGCTATTACAAGATGTGGGATACCGAAGCGACGTCGTGAGCCTTAGCATCTGGATTTATGATGTGAAATTCAGTTTCGCTGCACATGGAAGAGTGTCGGATCCGGAGATCACATCCACTGACGAGCGGCTGAGCAGCCAATCGCAATTTTCTTCCTGCTGCATATCACCCCGCCGCGCAGTTTGATCTTCAAGGAGGTTCAAATACACCCCTCGACGAATTGCAATGGCGATGGTTTCTAACTGTAGGATTTTGGAGTTCTTTCTCCCTGTCAACCCCACCAAAGACACCAGAGACCCTGGCCAAGGAGAACAGGGGTTCATCCGAGGAGCTCGCAGCGTCGCTTCATTCCCATGTTTTGAAACTTCGTTCGATCTTCGAAACCGGTCATGCCCAGGTAACACAGGTGCTCAGCCATCTTTTCAGGCCTTCCAAGGCGGTCATCGCATCATCTCAGGCCACACGATGGCAGATGCAGCGCTTCTGTCAGCTCAACTATAAGATGGCACCTGTCGCGTCGCTGTCAGTTCATGTCACAAAGTTTCAACTCATCAGCAGCGAAACTGTCATCCGATACAACAACTTTTCTTCTTTAGACCTGGTGTCATCTTTATTTCAGCTTATCTAAACGTCTTTGCGCCCATTTTCCTGTCACAATTCTTCTCAAGATACCCATTTGATTCACCCCAATCCGCACAAAATGTACGCCCAACAAGTTCTCGTTACTTTCCTGATGGCCACCAGCGCCACTCTCGCTAGCGCAAGTAAGTATAATCTTCTCAAACCCACCGCTACCCAATCTTCTCTCTAACCAGTTGACCGCGCTTAGGAAGCATCGAAAGACGCCAACTGCTTGGAAACCTCGGCAGCCTCTCATGCAATGTCGCAAGACTCCAGATTCTAGGCGCCCTCGGCAATACCGAAGACGCTGTCTCTCAAATCACCGATACAACAGTTCAGGACGCTGCCAACGCTGGTCTCCAACAAGCACGAGGCGGCATCGCGCAAATTGCAAAGTCCATCGTCAGCGGCGACGCACCGCCCGCGGCTAGCCGTGACGAGGTAGCAGCTGGACTGGCTGCAGCGGGTACCGCTCTTTCTGGGGGTGATGCGTACGTGTCCTTGTCTCATCATGTTCAAGTCGATGATTGCAATGGCTAACAACCTATATAGGAGCGACCAAGCCGTAGCTGATGCGCAAGCGGGACTTGATAAGTCTGTAAAGGCTGGTCAAGATGTCGTTGCGAACTGTTAAACAGTAATGTTGGGTTGGAGGAGCTGAGCTCAGCATATGATGAAAATGAGGCATAAGACAGCAGCAGGACTAGCGCATGCATTAATACCACCATGTTCAATTATTTAGGACTGATTATCTTCATTCTAACCATATCCTCTCATGTCGGTAAATATTGCAACTCTATGCGACCCCTGCTGGAGTCTCTTTCGCAAGATGAAACTATCTCGTCGCTCCAGTCAGTTCCCTCGCCTGTTGCAAGTCCTGCGCCATGCCACCCAAGTGAACCACGTCGGCCGAGACCATGATCAGACTCATCCGCTCCGCAGCCTTCTTCAGGACCTCTGGACTCCCATAAGGAGGCCCGCCAAACGCAAAACCCGCATAAGGCTTATCGTGCTTGTCAATGGTATCAAAGAATAGCTTCGACACCTTGACCCATTCAGGTTCAGAAGCTCCAATCCCTCCCATCTTGGCCTCGAGGTTCATGCTGACTCGGGCATCAAGAGTGCCAAACCAGACGATGTCAATATCTGAACCACACGCCGTCAGAATCTCATCGAGGTTTTGAACGGCTTGAGCTGACTCGATCTGGATCATCATGGCGGCCTGATCATTGAGACACTTGTGTAGGTCGCGGTGGTCATACGGCGTATCGGTAAGACCGGGCACAAGCCGAAAAGGCGGTAGGGATCGCGTGCCGTTCTGCGCAGTGCCGAACTTGGCGGCGGCAATAGCACGTTTTGCTTCTTCAACTGTCTCGACTTGGGGGATGACGATGCTGGCGCCGGCATCGAGAGCATACCCAATGGCAGCGTGATCGTGGCCAGGGAGGCTGCGCAATCAAATCAGCATGGAAGTCTGAAAACACGTACGACAGACATACCGAACGAATGGAATAGTGCGGCCTTGGCTCATGAATGAAGCCTCGTGAACCATCTACGCGGCGTCAGAACGTTCTTTGAGATTTACACAGTGATCCTTTGATTACCGTCGTCATGGTTTCCGTGTTGCATGGGGTATGCTCCCAATCAATCCATACGGCATCGAAGCCCATTGGGGCCAAGTACCGGGTAATGGGGATAGAGCTCAACCCTGCGTAGTAACAAAGCAGTGGCGGAATCTTCTTCGCATGGGCGTCTCGGATGGCTTGACGGGCTTTGTGAGGCTGGAAAAGCGAAGGAGCAGCATAGGCAGCCATGCCTTGTGAAGAGGTACTCTTGTATTCGTCTCCGGAGGTAACCATGATGGAAATTCGAAGTTGTTCCTGTTTCTTGGAATTATAATTGGTGAAAGTTCTGGATGATTCAAAATCGATAGGTCTCAAATACTCGTCTTCATTGTGTCTTCTTATAACCTGTTTCAATTAACATTTTCCATCAACATCCCACACCCTTCGAATCTCCAACATCAGTGCATGATGAGATTTACGTGAGATCATCAAAGCAGCTTCCGGATTTCGTGGTTGAATCACCGACCGATGTGGTTTTAGTCTGAGCACTCGGTCAAAGAGGATGTCGGTCGTGGAGATGTCCGTTGAGACGCCAGCCAGGAAGAAGCTCGTACAACGGCTCAACATCGCTACTGTGAATTTTCTAGGTGAGCCGAGGCACTGAGGTAAGCTATCCGAAATAAGGATCTTGAGGAATCTGCATATGCAGCTGTTGAGTCTCACATAGCTATTTTCACACAGTTGTCTCATCGAACTCCCGCAGTCCTAGCGCCGTGGAAAGGTGGTTGGACCGAACTAGTGCGGCTTCCGAGACGCTGTTGTGGCTTACGGCTAGACTAAAATCTGACAGGCGTCGGGAACTTTTATGTCATAAAGCCGCTGCCGAAGGAGTCGGAAAGACTTGCGTGGGACCCCTTTGTTGCGATCTCACTCGAGCACTCACTCCAAAAACCTCAAGTTCATGCTACCAGATTCATTTCTCTCATGCAAAAGATTCAAACATCGATAAGGCGGTCCCAATTACATCATTTTCACTCATTACCAACATCAAACGAGAATTCTCGCTCAGTCCAACATTGGCGCCATACCCATGTCTCCCGAAGTACTGCCAAGCGAGCAATCGAGCGATCCTGCTTCGCGGTCGCCCTCACACAACCAGGCACTTCAGGTAAGTTGCGAGCACCCATTATTCGGACATGCTTGTGTCACACGTGCCGTCTCGGTAACTCACACAATGCCCAACTTAGACCCGCCGAGAGCGCAACCGCGAGGCCCAAAAAGTCTTTCGCAAACGCAAGCAAGCCGCGGAAGAGATCCAGGCAACCCGCTTGCGGCATCTAGAAACCACCGTCGCCAAGATGAGCTCCGCGGTCGTTGAGCTTGTTGATTGGATGCTGGACATCGAGGCGCTGAAGCAGGAAGTAGGGGTCTTGACGCGTATCCAGGAGATGGTGGCGCACGTGTTGGCTTTGGCTGACGATGCTGTGGCGTTGGAGGATGAGCTTCCCAAGAGGAGGAAGAGGAAGCTCAGAGAAGCGAAGCGGACTCTGACACAAATTCCCGACCCCAAAGACCATGCTGGTACGGGCATAGAAGAGGAGGATTCCTGTGCTAAAGATAACACATCCCACGTGGCGTCGCCTCCGCAGGCAAACATCCCAGCACCAGATCCTCCGACGCTGACACCAGACGACCAAATCCTCTCCCATCTAACATCCCTAGCCTGCCGCCCAACCTCACTACCCCCATCTCTCGGAACATTCCACTGCGGCTCAACAACCACCCTCAGCCCAGACTCCTTCAGCTTCCGCCTCACACACACCTGCTTCACGCTAGGCTACCTCGTCCTCAGCAAATCCCTCGACTCACCCCTCCCGCACGGAGAAGAACCGCGCATCTTCAGCTCAACACTCAGATACCGCAACAGAGACGACCTCATCACCAAAATGAGGTGGCTCGTCGGACCAGGCCAGCACGAGCTCCAACAAGCTGCAGAACTACCCATGGGCGGACGCTGGTACGGTGACGAGTTCAGCTCCGAGGACCTGTCGCCGGAGAACCTTGATCTCTTTGAGAAGACTGCGCTAGCGCATGCCCGGCAGACGCGGTTTCTTAGTGTTGCGGGTGTCGAAAGGCAGCTGATTGCTCTTGGTGCTCGAGTGGTCGATAAGGAGACGTTGGAGCTGAGGTTGAGCGGGCCGTTGAAGTTGGCCTCGGACGCGGGAAAGAAAAGATCTTTGGCGTCGGAGAGCTGGAGTTTTGTGGATTGTTTCCCGCAGACGCTGCAGAGGAGGTCGAAGAAGGCGTTTACGGTGCAGCTGAATATTACGCTGCTAATTGCTAATCTGTCGAGGTGTGCGGTGTGTCTTATGAAAGGGCCGGGGTTTCCGAGGGATAAGCTGAAAAGGGCGATTGAAGATTCTGTGGTCATGGTTAATAGCGGTTGAATTGACTTCTGTTACAGGTATTTTGGCTCTCTCAGGCCTTCGGCGTGATAGACATGTAGATCCTGCATTGAGGGCGCCTTGGGAGACGGAGTTGGGATCGTCACTTGTAAGCGACTTTTGCTCATAGATTACCTATCGGATGAGGGTCATCACTGATATTATAGAAGCAGGCGTTTCGTGATTGTCAAGGTCATATTTCTGCCTAGAGTACACATCCTGAACCTCATATCCTGGATAGCACAACTCGCTGCGCTTGATCAACTTTTCGGAATTGGCCGTTCCAAAACCAGGCCATCTTGATTAACTTCGTATGCCATGTGTCACCTGAAGATATCCGCGGAGCATGTGCCCGAAATCTCAAAGCTTTGTGGTCGCTAGCCCATTCACTCCGACACATCCATCGGCTCCCCATCAGTGCCAGCTGCCTGCTCCTCAGCATTGTCCACTTCCTCCTCATCCTCCAGGTTTCCTTGAACCCGAGAGCCGTCGTTGTTCACCACCTCTGCGATCCTCGCCTCCTCTGTCGCAGCCTGCTGTACCGCGGCAGCAGCCTTGGCTTCAGCATCGATTCTCTTCTTCTCATTGAACTTCTCGATGGCAGCAAGCGTCTTGTTCGCAGCTGCTCGGGCGACAGCGCCAGTTCGATTGGCATACGGGAGCTCGATTGCAGCATTGGAAGCTGCCTTGATGCCCATTTGAAGAGACTTGGCTTCGGCCAGGATTCCGTCGCGAATGTCCCTGTCGCCCTTGCTCGTGGTCTCAAGGTCGTTCACTGAGTCGATGAACGTCTTGACCATGTGCTGTAGGGTCATATGGCGTGCTGTGAGGAGGTTGAAGGCGGCCTTGGAGATGTAGCAGTTATCGTCATCCATGAGTGTCTCTTTCCCAGGCACATAGGTGGAAGGTTCGAGTTTCTGGGCAGGCTGTGTGCTGAGGTCGGGACTGACTCTGTCTTCGATGAGCTGCTGAGAGACGACGTAGGTCTGGCCAGCCAATGGGTTTGTTCTACGCGACCTGATAGCCATAGGCATGTCATCTGAGTCGGTGCTATCAGCATCGACGGTGGCACCAGCGTCGATCATGTCATCGGTCTCGATAGTCCCAATCGGCTCTCCATATTCTGTGTCCTGTATGGGAGACTGCGGGGGCTCCTCAACCTCGGGCTCAACAGCGTCGCGCTCAGGTTGAATTTTCGAGATCTTCATGAACGGGTGATTTGGATTGTGAGGTCGAGGGAAGGAGGCGAGCGGCGATGGAGTCATCAGCTTCGGGCCGTCCTGCTTTCGGTATTTGCTGCCCGATGAGTGAATCTTAAGTTTCGTTTTCTTAGAAGGCTTCGGAGACTCTGGGGTCTGACTTCTTTTCTTCGACCTCTTTCTCTTTTTTCTCTCAACGGAAGGAGAGTTCTCGGCCGCATATCTCGCGCTCAACTTGTGAGACGACGGAACGACCGCGGCTTCCTCCTCGGGAGAGGAAAGAATCGGAATGGCTTGTATTTTCGCCATCTCGGGCTATTCTTTGGTATTTCACTGCGATGAGAAGGCCAAATTGTTCGGGTTGGAGTAAAGCCCTGATGGAGAGGGAGTCTCGCGGTGCGATGAGGTTGCCTGGGTATTGTGAAAATCTGTCCCCAAAAGGATAGTAAAGAAGCAAAGCTGTCAGAGAGACTTGGTGTTAGAAAGAAACGGATTTGACAGTGATCGCAGAGAAATAATGGAAAATTGGTACCTATCTTGTCAAGCGATCTGGGAAGAAGCGCGGAAAGCCGTAGCTGTGTGAAGTGTCGAAGGGGTAAGAAGGAACAGCTGATGAGAAATTGAGGAGGGAAAGGATGAAAAGCCTTTGGTAAGAAAAGCGCGGCGAGAGACTCTTTGAAAAGACGACAAGACCAGTCAAAGGAGCGCAATGGTCTATGGCTTTTGATGAGCATTCAATGAGACGGTGAGATCGTTGAGTGAGGTGAAAGGTGAAGGACGGCAAAGGTGAGTTGACAGTGGGTCATGTGACATTCAAATGTGAGATATTTGAGGCATCTGGGGGAGGACCAGGTCTCTCTATCGCTCCTTCCGGTGAAAGATGAAGAAGCCCATTATAGAAGCCACGCTCGTTCTGCTTTTGATTTTACGAGCCCGTCTGTAACTGCCTGAAATCAAAGATTTGGATCGCGAGGCCTCACGAACATGACATTTTGACATTTCCATTCGGGCGGTAAGACGTGTGACTTGAGCGGTCACGCGACGGTACCCAGATGTAAGCTACGACCTACAGGTTTCAAATTTGGATAGTGATGACTTATCGTGGCAAGCGAGTCATGAAAGGGAAGTTTGTGTCTCACGGAAAAGGTTTGATGATACCGCCCAACGAGTCGGATATTTCAAGACTAATGTAAGAGAAAGCTGCCGATTACGAGATGCTGGTAATCCATACTTTTTCGTCTGCTCGCTCGCTCACTACTATCCGAGATACTCCATGACTGTTCCTCCTCAGTACTACAAAGCTAGGCCTTTGCCCTTCTCAAGTGCCATCGCCGTATCGTGAATCTCCTCTAAGGCCATATCAATGATACGGGCCTGGATCGACTCCGCTTCCAGCGAGTCCTCCGTATCCTTCATCCAGCTTGCGGAAAGTTCCTGCGCTGCTTTGATTCGTGCCATGTGGAGCTTGAAGGCTGACTTGGAGATCGTCATCTGGTCATCTTCCTCGGCCTGCTTCTCCTTTTCGCGCTGGTTCTGCAGCTGGGCTTGCTCCTTGAGACGGCGGAGAGCGAGGGCTCGGGCGACTGTCTTCACGGCATCGGTGCGCTTCTCGGGAGCAACGTTCTCGACGATGTAGGTCGCGACTTCCTTGGCGGTGTCTTGAGGTTGCTTGTGATGCTCTGCTTCGTGCTCCTCTTGTGGCGTGGGGAAGTAGAAGTGACGGCAGGAGATGGTTCGGCGCGGGACATGAGACTGTTGAGTGTCGATATCCATAGGCAGAGTCGAAGATGCGCCCATATCCGAGGGGGCTCTGGAAGCTGCCATTGTACGCTCGGTCTCACTGCCAGAGAATGACATTTGCGGGTGAAGGTCTGGCCAAGGGAATGGGCCTTTGTCGTTCATTGTTCTTGCTTTGTTGACCCGGTATATTGGTGTAGCTTTGAGAGTCGAAAGCTCTTTGATCGAGAGAGATTGTTTCTGCGGTTTTTTGTTAGCTGAATGTTTTGTAAAAAGAAAGGGCTCCCGTCTTTGATATCTGCCTTGGCCGGGTAGTGCTGTCCAAAAGGCACCGCCCTCGAGTGACTTGGTGGATAGGTTGAAGAAGGAGCCCACGACATATGAACCCGCCCGCTCAGTCAAAAGACGCTGTGTGGACAGCTCTATCCCATAAAGGAAAGGTCATGAATCAAAGCGAGATCAAGAAGCATCGAGTAGTTCTCATGTAGTGTTCACTGGGGCCTTTGCATTGATAGATCATGTCTCGTCTTGGTTCTCTTCAGAATTGTATGCATGGAATCACTCCAAGTCCCCCTCGTCTCTGGTATCCTCGTTCATAGTCTCATCAATCTCCTCAGCCGCCTCTGCATCCTCATCCTCTCCGGCACTATCAGTCTGTTCGGCATCATTCTGAGCTGCAAGGGCCGTCTCTGTAGCCAGCTTCCTCTCTTTGCGGACATCCCCTGGTGTGGGAATGCCGTGCTTACTCTTCTTGTGCTCTTCCGTTCATGTCAGCTTCTTCTCTGAGGTAGATCGAGGTTGTGTCTTGGATGAACTTACTCTGTAGAGAGTGCACGCAGGGGTGTACCTCTTCGCCTGATTGCAGACGTCACACCAGTACATATCTTTGCCACGCTTGCGGTACCGGGGCTTTCTAATCACAGCAGCGTTGCCATTCTGGACGATTGCAGGGGCAGAAGCAGCAACAGCGGGACCAAGAACAGCAGCTTGACTGGAGATGATTCCTCCTATACCGATGGTGGAACTCATGTCAGTCTGAGGCTGGGCCGGGGCAACGTTGTTGCTGTTGTTAGAGCGGTGCGGGGCGCCAGAGCGGATGCTGGTAAGGTCAAGGTCGTTGGGATCGAGTCCCATTCTGCGAAGACGCTCCTCGATTGGGACATCTTCATCTCCGTCGTCGGCGATGATATGGTAAGGCTCGGGAAAGGGAGTCAGGCTCTGCTCGAGGCGACCGGAGATGCGACCCCAAGCTGTCGTTGTACGTATAATCAGCGCATTGAGGCCGAGGTTTCTGGTGTCTTGTTCCATGAGATTTGCCAGGGTGAGCTGTCGCTCGAAGGTTCTCGTTGCTCTGGGAAGCTCATAGTCCCCACGCTCAAATCGCTGCTGGATAAGTCGCAGTGCGGCCACGGTGGTATCACGAATACTATCGCGAGTTGCTCCAGTAGCGACTTGCTGCATGTGAATCGCGCGTGCCAGATTGGTCTCGAGCTGAAATGACATTATTCTGGAATGACCTATTAGCCTAGATGAAAGACAACAGTAGATTGAAGGAAAAGGGGATGAGGAAACATACGCGTTCAATTTGTCTTGTTGTGTAAGCAGAAACGGCAGCCCACAGGTAGGTGGATGGATGTGGAAAAAGGCAAGTTGACTGCTGGGCCCGTGAAGTAGGGTTTCTATAAGTAGAAGGGAGCAAGCTCACACCGCCCGACCATTAAAAAAGAAGGAAGGAGCGAGCTACAGGTGAAGTCGATAATGTGGATTAAACCAAAAGATTTGTGGTTATTCGCGAACTTCAGATGACCAACTCAGCCATTGCGTGGCTGGTCCGATACAGCCCACCACCTCTCAGTCAGGGCGAATTGAAGGGGACGATAACCTGCTCTGTGCCTACCACAAAGTAACGAATGATACGAGGAGATGGCGTATTAGGGAAGAGACAGACCCCTACGCGATCGACTATCTGTCCTTCCGCGCGCAACCCTCTGCAAGCTTTCCAAGGCTTTTCGAGTTCTTTCCGGCCTAGTTTAATTTCTATTTTGGCTCGAGGTTCCAGGGGCAGAGGTGATTGATCTTGTCACACCTAATCCGTTGCAAGTAGTTGCAAAGGTTGCTGATATAAGTATCGTATCTTGGAGCCTGAAGCGTAGCCGTTCTCAGAGTCATGACCCGTGAGGAAGAACTGCAGTTCAGAATAGAGGAAAAGGATGATAGCGATGATTTAATCCTGTTGAAAGAGGGCTATAAGGTAACTTTCGGCGGAGTTCTGACGACTAAGATACTCGTCTATGAACCAGCCAAGGTTCTCACCACACTTGACGATTACATCCATGCTGTCATCCTCGATCAGCCAATTTGCCTAAGGCAAAACCTACTCCATTGCCGGACCGCACTGCTGTCCAAGAAGAACGTGAAGGACACGTTGGGCGCCCAGTGCTCCCTTGCCGCAGTCGTCAGTTTCTAACAGCTAAACTTGCCGACTGTTTCTAGATCTATTAGCACAGCTATCTTGGCGAGGTTGTAGTTTCGTAAGAGGGCCCGGGTCCGACGTTCTAGCAGCGAAGGGATTTATGTGTACACTCAGTGGCTTGCTTTGTTCATCATCATAATCAAAAGTTACTTCTATAAGGTAGTTTAGGAGATTGGGTCTCCCAGCAAAGAGTAGTGCAAGAAGGCTGGATCAGAAACCGATCGTATAATGGCATCCGGTGCAGTGACCTTGCCAGCAACTTCTGGCAGGACAGGAGTAGCAAATCAGAAGCTCGGGGATGTTGATGATGAATAGATTGAGTGGAGCCGAGATGTAGGGGTTATATCGGTATATGAACTTTTGACTGCCGCTTAATCTGAAGGTAGGCAAGTGGTGGTAGGGAGAAGGGAGGCTTAAACTTCAGCACACTCGATGTGTGTCAATCTACACATAAACAAGATAGCAACATCTTGAAGAAAGAGATCGATTTGAATCAAACATAGGACTAAAAGTAGATAGAAGTAACCATCCTCCCTAATTTCGCTAGAACACCGCGAAACTACACCCCTTTTCCTTTATCTTTTCTTGCTCTCTTTGTCTTGGTGGAAGATGAGGAGTCGTCCTCCTCTCGTGCCCTTTTGCCCTTCTTGATGGGACCGGAGTTAGGTAAGCCAGCCTCACGATCGTCTTCATCATACTCTTCATACTCACCGTTGAGGATGTTATCTGGGAACTCGCCGACGTCTGATTCAGCGGCAGGAAACGTCGGCCCAGTACCAAACAGAATGGTAACAGATGGATCGAGTCTACTGGCTCTCATGGTGCTTTGAGGAGAGGGAAGGATGCATTCGCCACGGATTAAGCGTTCGCGGATGCTGAGATAGACTTCCAACACTGTCGCGACCAGAGTGCTCCAATCGAGGCCCGAGGTGGCACGTTTACCGAGCATAGGAAGAGTAAAGACTCCCTCAAAAATGTCAGCGTCAGCGCTAGGAAGGCTCGTGTTGCCCTCAAGAAGACGGCTGCTGACCCTCCAAAAGGCCAAGTCTGTTCTCAAGATGAGGTCCTTGGTAGTTGAAATTTCTGGATTGTGCTCTCCTAAGATCGCGAGGGCGAAGGCATTCTCGATAGCAAACGTCATGATTGATTGGTTCTGGAGTGGTCCTCAATGATTTGATGAATGTGGTTGTGAGTATTGATCCTCGCGCTTCTTGGGTTAGCTTTAGTCTTTAATGCTCAAAATCCGTGAGTGAAGAATTCGTATTTGTTGACACCTCGCCAGAGAGAGTGAAGACAATATCATTGTGAAGTTAAAACAGAGCCTTGGAAGAAAGACATGCTGTCTAAGGATTTCTTTATGGCGCCAGCTCATAAACCTTGTTTCAGGGATAGGACAATAAGGGGAGTAGCAGAAGGTAGTCGGTGTCAATCTGAGCTGTCTTTCACGAGGCTGTCTCGATCTTAGTGCCTACTGTTTGGCCAGTGGACTGCTGAAAGTGGATCGCTTTGTAAAATCTCTCTTTCATCCTTTGAGTAGCCTGAAAACTTCCCTAGCCACTCCTAAGCGGCAGTTCAGGGCTCGACTCATGGAACAATAATGCGTAAATCATCGCTCTCAGACCAGCACTGTTACACATGAATGCCTGAATCAGGCGGAAACCAGACTAGGTCAAGAGTTGATCTACTCGAGAAAACATGTCGGAGACTAACGGAACATGAAGGTATAACCTATTTGACTGTGGGAAAACGCTGTAACCGAGCCAGGTCCCCAATTGCCAATGAAAAGTTATAAACTTGACGAGATGGTGAGTGATCTGTTCATTGTCTGCAAAAGCTTCACTAGCCACAGTCATCGTCATGTGCAGCCCCTGGTCCGCAATTGTCTCTGCTCCGCCGCCTCGAGAAATTCGGCGTCCCGAATCACCAGATGATCAGCCGCTGCAATTATGACGCGACCGCGGAGTGGGTTGACAAGACTCTGTATAACTCGGAGATGCAAATTCTTTGCCTATCACTAGTCTTGATAACTCAATGAAGCTCATTGAAGGCAAGGGAAACTCAGAACTGAGACTCGGGAAGCCGACTAGCTTCGTCCACAAAGATAACATTAGGGTCTCAGTCTCCATGGTCCATCTGCTACAACTTGGACTTATAAACGGCTAGAGTTTAGCCTAGTGTAACGGTGTTTCTGACCATCATAATAATTGTAGCAAGAGTCTAGGAGAGTAGCCGGTAGGTTTCCTATACCAGGGCCTGGTAGGTATCCGCGTCCAGGTTCTCTCGTGCAAAAGGGTACAGGAGATGACTGGATCACCTTTGCACAAGCCAACAGAAGCTTTGATAGTTACCGGTAGGTTTTATAGGTGTTCCAGTCGGAGGGCAACTTGACGGGCCCGGCTTTGATGGGGGAATTGACTATGAGCTTATTGAAGGGCGATACTATCACTAGGATCAGGCACCAAGATTATGTTGGAATACATGAAAACACAGAGATAAGTAGAGATGTAAAAGGTTAAAAGCTGAATTGGGTCTGAGAAAAACGTCTGAAAAGACTATCACATGATAATTCTATGCCGTGGCGTTCCAAAATTGTGCACCAAAATCACAGCCCAAATGATGGAGAGCGAATTAGCTTATACGAATTTTACAAAGCCTGAAGTTGAAAAAGCTAATCCTCCATGTTGACATCCTCTTCATTTTGAGGTGCGGATCCGGACGGACCAGCCTGCGCCTGTCCGCTACTAGAAGCGGTAGCGTTGGCTGGATTTCTGGGCCGGGATGGTCTCTTGGGCGGTGCTGGGTACCCATGCTTAGCCACCATGTGCTATTGTGAATTCAAGTTAGCATTTCACCTCAAGCTAGGAATAAGGGAAGAATTAAACTTACATCAAGGAACGTCTTACGGCGGGTGTACGAGGCATCGCAGCCGTCGTACTCGCAGGGCCAGAGCCTGTCTCCCTCGTCGCCCTTCCTCCTCGGCATTTCCGTGTGCGGGTTGTAGACAGGCTCGGGCGGGGGATTGTGAACAGCCGGAATAGGGGCGTTGGGATCGGTGGGGTAAACGGTGGGCTGAACAAATGCAGTGGGCTGGGGAGTTTCACTGAGGCGAATGGGGATATTGATCTGGTGTCCTGGCTGAGCTGGGCCAGAGGTGGAAGAGATATGTCTGGGAACACCGGTGAGGTTGATATACTCGGGACTTGGCGGGTCATAGATATCGTCCGGGAAATATTCCTCAGAGTAAGGCCGAATGTCGCCACTTTGAGCGGCTTCGCGACGGAGAACATTGAGAGCTTGGAAGAGTTGATCAAAGATATCCTCGTATGATGTGCCGGTGGCGACGCGCATGCCGCGGATGCCAGCGGCGAGGTAGTGGCGGAAAGAGAAAGACATAATGGCGACAGGTCAGAAAGAATGTAAAGAATAGGAGGTTGGATGCAATATGTTATCTGAGGAGAAGCTGTCAGATAATGAAGACGGCGACCGTATTGTGTGTGGCTCAGAGACGATGAAGTTGGAGTTGAGTGAGCCTGCCAGGGATAGCTTGGTCGTTGAATACTCGTGAAACTGCGAACACGTATTGTTGTGGATGACTTCTCGTTGAGGGGCTATATAAAATGAAAGCTTCCATCAACGTTACTTGAAATAGGGAAATTAAGACTGGAGGGCGAAGTTGAGATTGATTTACATGTGCTGTCAAACCAGAAGAAATATATTACCACTTGACTGAGAGCAGGGCGAGAGAGTGACGCGTTGACAGCTTTGGGCATCGGCAAAAACGAACCAGAACAATGATGTAATTTCTTTGAAAGTTGCGACTTTTCTTTCAACCAAATTTGGATCATCTAAAATAGGAAGAAAGGAAAACAAAACACAACTGAATGGTTGTCTTCTAGACAGCTTGTTTCAACTAATCTTAAAGCCGAGCAACCCTCATGCTTTCGAGTATCCAAGAGATCTGGTTTGGCTATGGTCTGCAAAGAGTGCGCAGTGTTCTCGACCCGAAAGTCGAAATGTGTCTTTGAACAATCGTCATGTTGATGACTGAAGCTATTGTAATCGTGATGGATAGTATGTGGGATTGAACCCCTTCATTCGAATGAACGGTCTCACCAAGAAGAGGAGCCATATTCAGCAGCTTAAACGAGTTTGATGCCAGAAACATTCCACCGACGGCGTCATTCAACGCATGACGAGCGCTTGGGGGACGAGTTGGGGGTATTCTGCTCTTTGAGGGTTGCGAGAGTGAGTTGACGCTCAAGCGTTCGAGAGGCTCTGGAGAGATCATGGCTGCCGTCGCCAAAGCAGTCAAAGCATGATGCAACCAGTTGCACTCTAGGACGATGGAATGATTGCTGATGCCTCCAAATATAATTCAGGTCATGGCCGCTTCTTAGTGACCTGGTGCATTAGCAGACTTCCTCGTGACTTGTGACTGAGCAAGTGGTACTATAAGCGCTTACCATCTGGTCCTGTTCCATAACCTGCTTTTCCACATTGCCTTGTCTGTTTTCCTGCTGTCCCTAACAGTTTTGACGCACAGGTACGCACTCAACGGTGGTACTTGATGCCGAGTTGAGTCTGTGTCTGGCGTTCAAGGACGGGACTCCGGGAAACAATCTCTTTGTTCAGGAGCATCAGCACCAGGCTGAGCTGAGCAGGAGCAGCTGCGGCTGCTAAGTCAGAAAGAAATGCTGGTGGTTTTGCCGAATCAAGCGACGCTCTAGTGATCATCAAAAGCCATCGTGTTGATATTGATACTTGATGACAAGGACAATGGCCTGCTGGTGCTCAAACGCTACCGTCGTTCTCACGTGATTACTGAAATTGCCACAAGAAGCTACATCTATACACTCCCTCCGAACTGTTAGCGGGCTAAGATCCTCGGAACTCTTAATTATGGTAGGAAGATCTTTCCTTACCCAGCTCTTTGCAGCAGCGCTTGCAACTCAATTGTATGGTCCTCAGCACCCCCAGTCTCGTCGTGGGGAGCCTTTGCCCCCTCAATCATTGCTATTTTGTATGATGACAAGAGCAATGAAGTGGCAATGATGGAGGGGGAAGTGACACTAAGGTTCTTGAGGAGTTCCGCAAAAAGCATAGTTCGAGCAGATGACCCAGCCGGGAAAGAGCCCCACAACACAAGTTGCGGGTAAAGGGGATCCTGGGCAGCGTATCGGCGAGAAGGTATTTGATACAGTCGTATCTGGGCGGCAACATCTGTTCTAGAGTACCTGGAGCAGTCTTGAAGCACTTTGGATTGGGTCCTGTGAAGTTGGAAAATGTTAACACTCAATGTTTTCAGACGGAATCCTTCTATTTTTGGTGGGCTAAACGGAAAACGGGATCGAGGGAGCTTACCGAAGTTTGATTTTGCTGGCTATGCTTGGCTGGAGGAAAGGAAACAGCGGTGTTTGGAAGTGCCTGATGCGTGTGAGCTTTGTGAGGGGTCAGCTTCAAGTTCTTAATGAGAGTTAGAACAAACCAGAGGGATTGACAAAAGCTTGGAAAGTGCCAAGCTCACAAAAGAATATTGGGATTGTTATGATAAGTGAATAAAGATGCGACAGTGAGACATTCATACGGGGATGGTACAAATAATCTCAAAGCTACCGATAAAAATGAGGGAAGCCGGGTCATAAGAAGTGAGAGGGCAATAGTGCTATATGGCGGTGATGGAGAGCGGTGAAGGGAAGGAAGCGCATAACCTGGAAGTGTAAGATCGGTAAAAGCTTCATCGATTCACAAAAAATAGTCAGAAACAACAAAGGCATGAAAAAGGAAGGAGAGAAGGAAAATGTTTCACCTAGATTGCTTTCATGTTGAGGATCAAAGATTGCTAAAGGACATGGTAGGGAAGGAAGTCAGCCAGTAAGGCAGGTGCAGGCCAGGTAGAGGCGGGAGTTGAGATGGGCAGGTACAGGCTGCTCGAGATGTCCAGCCGCAGTCGGCGAACGTGTGATTTTGATGAAGGCGTAAGAAGGTGCTTGATCTAGATGGCCCAGAAAGGGGCCAATGAAAATTTGTCAGACCAACGATTCTTCATGAGAAGGACATGAACTTGTCAAGAAGGAAGACAGTCCACCATATGACATATCCTGAGACTTCTTGCCCAGACAGATGGTCCTCGAAGCTGTATCAAAGTTTGAGAAGATGGAGGAAGGAAACCTATCAAAGCGGCGGAGTTTTTTCTCAGCTCATGTTCAATGATAAAGGAATGCGTTGTCGTTGTGAAGCAGAGTTCAAGGCTTGGGGTATTGTCAAAGGACTCAGGGTTCAAGAAATGGACATTCCTAAGGATGAAACTATCGTTCGACCATCGCCGTCATCACCATCACCACCACCACCACCACCACCACATGAGATGCCCTTGCTGGGTAGCCCCCATAATGAGATTCCCTTGCTGGGTAGAGCTCTTCCAGAAGCTCCTTGCAATTCAAGCAAGGCATCTCCGGCTCTTGTGTCTGCATTCCATGCCGGTACGTTGCTTCCTAGATGACTGACTCCCAAGTCCATCCTTTGACTCTCAAGAGTGCTCAATCTTCACAGACGCATCGCACCGGGACTCAGTTCGTAACCGGGTGATAGGTCAGGTAGTGCTTTAGTGAAATTAGTATCAAGTAAGGATATGATCGATGAACAATGCGTACATAATGAGATGACTTACTTGAGCGCGCGAGCTGTTGAGCGTGAACCGACGGCCGCATCCTGGAACCTCACAGACGTACCAGCGCTGGTACCAGTAGCTCGCCGAGTATTGAGGTACCCGAATGAGTCGGCCAGGAAAGGGGTCTCGCACTCGGAGCCGGCCGCCGAATGGAGCTGCTGCTGTTGCTACAGCTGGCTTCTTGGCACGAGTGGCTGATGCGGAACGTCCGTTGCCATGAAGCTGTCGATGCTCACCGCTAGCTGAAGCAGCATCTTGGGTTGTGGTAGTAGTAGGCTGTCCATGGACAGCGTTGGGAGAGGTGTTAACATTCTGGCTGGCCAAGCCCATGGGAGTGGTAGCAGGAAGGTTCGCGTTGTCGCTGGCATTGGCAATATCGGCGTCGGCGTCGGCGGAAGTGGTGTTCGCATTGTCACCCTCTTTGACGGGGTCTAGCGCTTCGTGCTTCATCCTAGATAATCAACTCATCAGTTAGCCGTATCGGATAGTAGCAGGGTCATCTACCTGTGCAATGCAGGTGTGAGACTAACTTGATGGATTGGTGAAGAGGGTGTTTAGTTATTGTGCTGGTGAAGGGATGTGAGTGAACGAGTTGACTTGGGAGAGAATGAGAGAGAGGTGCGATTGAGGGAAAAAATGTGAAAAGACAGGTGAGTGGCTAGAGAGAGGAGAAACAGAATGGAAGGTGCAGTCGGGAGGTGAAAATTCTGATTGCAGCCTTCGCCCCAAGGAAAGAGGCTGACGTTCCTCGCATACTCAACTTGATGCTTCAGTGATGTCGTGAATACGTACCGGATTTGGGGACTGGGGCAGCCTCGTGCTCTCTCTCTCTGTCTTGAGGGGTGATTCACTTGCTGTTCGAAGCAGGCACCTCATCTCCGTCTTCGTTCGAACTTCGTTCTCTTTCCTCTGTGTTTACAGTCTCTTTTCAATCTTGTTTTTGCCGGCCTTGTTAATTTGTGGTTGGGAAATTTGAAACTCAGAGTTACTTTCAACTGGAATTTTGGATCATGTCGCTTAGCTTCCTCAACGATTAGACCGCAGGAGTCTTCCTCGCATTGAAAGTCGGAGTATGTCTTTTTCGTTTCCGCTGTGAGTGACTTTCCATTTATGTGGCTGTTGATTAATGGCAATTTTAAGATAATATTATTATCGGATTGGAAGTCTAATTCGACCTCGCGG